>JAMQGT020011408.1:0-28167 GCA_024447675.2 Pterophyllum scalare | reverse complement strand
GGTTTTATAGTCTGCTTCAACCTAGTACGTATTGCTGGCTATTGCTCGTTTGTTTAGAATGAGATGTATTCCCCTAGTTCTTAATCTGAGTCTACCAAATGAGCCCCATTATTATACAGACGGATGGAAATGAGCTAATTATTTCCTCTTACTAATGGCCTCACAGTATGCCATGTTAAATGTGTGAGCAGAGGAACATCAGAAAGTCTTATAAAAACCTAAACACAACGCTGAATGTCACATTTATAATATCTTAATATGGATTATAATGACAAGAGCTTACTTAAGACTTTTGATTCATGTCCACTCAATAAATATCATAAAATACTAATGCAACACCAACAACTCTATAACACAACTTCTTGAAATGATAAACCCCAGCAACAGGTTTGATTTTGACTACATGTGTTTTGATAGAAAATGCTTTGAGCCTGGTCAGGCACTGGCAAGTCACCACAATAGTGAGCACACACATAACTAAAAGTTCAAAAGTACAGTAGAAAAATTACACAGTATAGATATTAATGTAGTCTTGTTCATAACTTGTGAAAGTAGAGACGTGTCAATTGTATTACTCTTACAACAAATACTATACCTAGCCTTGTACCTAATAGTATCAAGTATTAAAGTATTAAAAAAATGGAACCCCCCCTCCCAAAAAAAAACCAAAACAACAACAACAACAACTAAAAAGTAGTCTCTCAAGGGAATGATGGGTGAGTTACCCCACTGCCACCATCTCCTGGTCTTTGTTGCTACAGCAAATTAGAAACACTATCATTCGTGTTCATGAACATGAATGAATCAATGCATTTTCAAAACTATTTCTATGTATGTGCATTAAACTATGAACTATGCACGTGCATTAAAGAACAGAAAAAATGTTCTTTAATTCCTGCCTGTTTCAAGCATATGTAGAAGCAGCTGCATGGAAAGGATTCTAATTTACAGATGCTAAATTTGCAAGATATGTTTGATCGTATATTCAGCATTTAGACTTCTCGGTGAGTTCAAAGTGCAGAAGCTAAAATGGGCACTCTTAATCCTGGCAATTATTCTAAACCAGGCGTGCGTGTTCAGCGACAGCATTTATTGCAGTCACATTTTCTTTCAGTTCTCATGCACTTTGTTGATCAAGCTGCACATTTTTGTGATCCAATGTTGAAGGTGGCCAAATATGAAAAAAAAAAAGATCTTCATAAACTTTTTTCCTTCTGAGCTTTACGTATTTAGCCACTCCATAATCCAGTCCTATTAAGGTTTTCCGTAGTGCTTTTCCAAGACCACATGCTGTACAAGAACTAGAGTGGTGTGCAATTATCAGCCTCTCTAATGGTGTCCCCTCTCACGTATGGCCTCAAAAGGCTATTTTCTGTTAGTGGTCTTAGAGGGAGGAAAAAAGGAAAGTGCAGCCCTACTTCAGTAGAGAGAAAAAAGAGCTAGTACAAATAGAAATGGAGATAAAACCACAGGAACTCACCGGTAGATTAGAGGAAGCAATTTTCCACACTACTTTCAGAAATTTTATCAACAAAAGAACAAACTCAACCAAGTCAGCTCTGTTCCAAGAAAAATGCCAACTGCATGAACAAAGAAATCAGCCCTGACAAAAAGTATTGATAAAGAACATATAAACAAGTAGAACAGAAGGCAACATTTGTGATTGTCAGTGTGGCAATGTAATACTGTAAATACCAGTGAATGGTGAACACTGTTGTCACATTTAGAGAATGTTGGATAATCTGGCATAATCCATATACAGCATATCCTTGAATCCCCCCCCCCCGTGCTTATTTATTAGGTGCTGATGCAGATTGCGTTCAGTTGAATAGTCTTCAGACAAACAGTACAAAAATGTCTCACAGACATCATTTGCTTGTTCATCAAAGTGTTGTGTGGGTGGCATGTTTGTTCTAAAAATTTGTCTTGCAACATCAAAAGTAAGGCTAGCAAGAAAGTGCCAGTGGAGCACTGTGATATCAAGCATGATAACTTTGCTTTGAGACATGCCATCAAGGCAAAAATTGCTGTGACATGTTTGTGTAGCCTTTAATCCATATCAATCAAGAGAGTCACTGCTTCCATTTGACATGGCCTTTTGTTTGCCATGTATCAGTGTATTGTTTTGATTATCTAGGACAAGTAAAGCTAATAATCTCCAGAGACAATAGTCTCACTAAAAGCTGTAACACAATCTTTATTAGGAGTTTAAATTTGCCCAGTTGTCAAGGAGTTGTGTTTTTTCACGGAGTTTGTGATGACTGAAAGTTCCCTTTTCCATGTGAGCTGCTGTGAAAGGTACAAAGTATTTTAATACATTATTAGCAACACTCCAATAGTGTAAAATTTAGTAAAAGTTTTGAATAGACTAATATGCTTTTTTTTTTTATTTTTGTGCAATAGATTTTTATGTTGCTCTTTGTGTGATTTTTCTCAACACAAAATATAAACACAGCCACTAGTGGTGGGGCTAGAAGAAAGGTCAAAAGGTCTCTAAAATCAAAAGTGTTTGTCCTTTCTCTCAGCAAATGATGTAGTAGAATGAGGAAGGGGTCAGGAGATGACACTAAAAAGTTTTTGTTCTGATACCACTTCAACGAAAGTCTTAGGGTCACCAGAATCAATAAGTTTCTTTCTTTCTGTAGCATGAATACAGAGGATGTTAGCTGGTCACAGTCAAACATTCAGGCCTAGAGACAGAGGTGACTGTAAAAGTGGAGGTAAACATGGTCACTCAATCAGTTAAAATATATATGCTATTTTCCTCAGGTAATAATTTTATTTCATAAACGTGCAGTTAATTTTGGGTAGCAGCACTGTGGTCTATAAATCACCAGATTATTACCAGTTAGTGTAGCTAGCTAGCTAGCTAGACAGATACTTTTTTGATGAATTAGGACATCCAACAGCTTAATATGTACAATAAATAGATTACAAGCAATGGAGGTATAAATTATACAAACTATATTAACAATACAGACAAACAAAATATACTAACTATACTACTTATACAAACTATACTAAACTGTACAGGAGCTTAGTGCTCTGAAAAACAAAACAAAGAATACAGGGATATGGATGAGTCTGGTAGTGCAGTATACATATACAAAAATGCAGAGGTAGATGTGCAAACAATGCAGCGCAGTAATAATGATGATTGTATGTTATCGTCCCCCAAGTGAAGCATTGAAGAGTTGATGGCTCTAGGAACAAATGATTTCTTAAATCTGTCCATTGAGCAGTTCTGTGAGAGCAGCCTTCCACTGAACATACTCCTCTGTTTCATTATAGTGGTGTGTAACGGGTGACTGTCATTGTCCATGATAGAGAGCAGTTTGTCCGGTGTCCTTCTCTTTTCCACTGTAGTCAGAAGTCCAGCTCCACTCTGACCACTGACCCAGCCAACCTGATCAACTTATCCAGCCTCAGTGCCTCTCTTCCTGATACTGCCTCCCCAGTACACCACCGCATGGAAGAGAATGCTGGCAACTATAGATTGGTAGAACATCTGCAGCAGTTTCCTGCAGATGTTGAAGGATCCCAATCTCCTCAAGAAATAGAGCCTGGCTATGCCCCTTCCTGTACAGTGTGCCTGTGCACACCGATCAGTCCAGTTTGTCGTCCAGCTGCAGGCCGAGGTACTTGTAGGTCCTGACCATCTCCACATCAATCCCCTCAATAGAGACTGGCTGTGGGGGTGGTCCAGACCTACGGAAGTCCACTAGCATCTCCTTGGTCTTGGATGTGTTTAGCAGCAGTTGGTTCAGTTGGCACCAATCCACGAATTCTATTCCACCATTCCACTTGTGAGCTTGTGTCAGTGATGTTCTTCCAGGGTTTATACACACACATGTATATATATATATATATATATATATATATATATATATATATATATATATATATATATATATATAGCCAAGTCAGGCCAGTAGAACATAGCACGTTATTCAGTAGCTGAAGACAAAACTGGAGGTGGGCGCAGTAAAGACCTTACAGATCATCTCCACTTTGATTAGAACTTAAAAGTCACCCCTTCTGTCACATCTTGATTGTTCGTACTCCTCCACAGTACATTTTAAATCAGAGGAAAACATAGAAAAAAATATGTCATTGTCTGAAAACCGTTGGCATTATACAAGAAAATAAAAGAATATTTGTGTTAAAATTAATGTATTTCATCAATTTCCCGTGTTCTGGGGCAATTGCTCCTGAATTTCTAATCACAGTATATTACATAATCAAATGAAACTTAAAAAATACATTCTCAACTAATACTAAAATGTTTATGCTGAAGTAATTCCTGAATTATTCAACTCAGTTGAACTACTGAATTTAGTTGTTAGTAGTCAACTAAATTTAAGTATAAATGTGAAAAAAATAGTCATAAAAACAAACTTTTAGATTTGCCAGGCTGTAGACAGTGCTGCCAGCAACTGCTGTCCACATTATTTCAAGTGAACACAGAGTTACCTTACTGCTCTTTTTAGGTTTTATTAAGGATGGAATTTAGCACTGATTTAATGCTGCAGACAAAAACAAAACAGCAGCTGGCTTGCCTTTTTGTTGTGGATATCAAGGACTGCTGAGAGACGTTTTTAAGAATAAAATTAGTATTCTTGCTGGACATTGTTGTCCTGCTTCACACCAGATACAACAAAAGGTGAGAGCAAACAAATCACCAAACATCTGTTAGTAGTTTAAATTATTTTGTGTGTGTGTGTGTGTGTGTGTGTGTGTGCGCGCGCGTAAGTGTGCATGTGTGCATGTGTGTGTGTGCTCATGGGGCATACTTTTTCGAAGACACCTTCTCTTCTTCTGAGAAGTTAATTGTGCACTGGGATATGTTCACACCCACAGCTGACCCCTGAGTCATCTCCCATTGTGGCAGCTCTCTCTGGGACTTACACTCTGTGTTTCTTTCTTAAGTATTCATGCCTCTCCTCCCACATCTGCTACTTGATCCCTCAAGCACCATCCCTCTCATTCCCCATTCACGGTCACCTGAAAATACTTTACTCACTTCACTGTTATTCATTTCAACCTTCAGGCTCTTTTTCTGGGAAGCCAGTTCAGGTGGGCTTCAACTGACTGAACGTAATGGACACTCTGCTCTTCTTACACCTTTGGACTTTCCTCAACTGATAAGGTCAAGACCTCCAGCAGTCAGTGTCTCTGGCTCTTGCAGTTTTTGTTTACACTCAGAACTTTGGGTTTATTTGACTCTTTTGGAAAGGATTTTTTTGTTGTTGTTTTTTGTTTTTGTTTTTTTGCTGTCCCTGCAATGCAGCAAGCCTGTACTTACAGTAAGTGTGTGTGTCTGTGTGTATACATACATGGTCATGTCAAGCCTCAGCTCACTGATGTCTCCCTGAGCTTTCTCCTCAACCATAGGAGCACACAACTCCTCCATCCAACTGTCTTCATCCACTTCAAAGGCAGACATGACTAAGACAGCTCAGCTCCAATAGCAGAGAAGCCTGGATGCTAGCCTGCCTGTGGGTTCTGTTCAAAGACCCTGACCTGATTGTGTGTTCTGTGTATGAGTGCCTCTGTGTATGAGACAGAGGAAGACTGTGAGTGGGAGAGCAGACATGATGTATGACAACCCCACATGAGAGATATAAAAGAAAATAAAAAACACGGGCTCGCTCATACATTCAGAGGTGCATAGGGTTACATACGGAGGGCCACAAATGGGTGACACAATGCAGACAAGAGGAAGAAAAGAGGAAAGTGGACCCAAGGGACACTACTGACAGCCTGATACTGCCTGCACACCCAAGCCTGTGTTTGACACAAAACATGCATTCAACCTGAGTCATTTATACCAGATGAATGTAATCCGTGTTGCTATCATTCTACAGTCATCACTGCAAACCACAGGTGTTTGCTTGAATTTGTATAAAAATGTGGTATGGGATCAGAGCTTAAAAAGACCTTATTTTCTAAACCACTCTTCTTGGACAAAATCAACAACCTTCTTGAAAAGCTGCGGCATGTACACAAGCTCTGTTCACTCATCATGTTGCGCTTGCTTTTTCTGCACACCAGAATGTCTTTGGTCATATAATATGCTCATAATAAAATAAGATTTAAAGGAATTGCATACATCTTTGTGGATGAGAGAAGCTTAGGGCATATGTTGCATTTATTGCCTTGGTTTTATTATATACATGAGAAAACTGAATCAAGCAAATGCATATTTTAAGTTGGAAAGACACTTAAGATTTCAGGCTACCAACCTTGAAGAAAGTCTTATAGCCTTATGCCAAAAAATCAGTTTGTGCATGTGTGTGAAGGGTGGGGTGTGTGGTAAAAAAAACAAAAAACTAACACATCTCTCCTGCATAACATCTAATGCCAACACACACTGTAAAAACAAATCTCGTCAAATCACGGAAATATTCCGTGAGCTGGGTTGCCAGAAAAATTAAAAAAAGGAAATTTTCTCTTCCATTAAAAAAAAAAGAAAAGAAAAAAAGAAAGACAAAGTAATCCTGCTGACTCGTGCTGGTAGGACTCGAACTACCAACTTTCCAACCATCAGATAACATAATCTACACCTGCTAAGAGTCAGGCAAAATGGCACCTGTTATCCCCGTTGGTTGTCCATGTAATACCATCCATGACCGACCCTGCTTAGCTTCCAAGTTCAGAGGAGCTCAGGCGTGAGCAGGATGTAAGCTGTCTCAACAGATTGGTAGTACTTGCAGATGTTAAATACTTCATCCATCCATTTTCTTCTGCTTATCCAGGGCTGGGTTGTGGGGGTAGCAGCCTAAGCAGAGAAACCGAGACCTCTCTCCCCAGCCACCTCCTTCAGCTCATCCAGAGGGACACAGAAGCATTCCCAGGCCAGTGATCTTGTTCTTTCGGTCACTACCCAAAGCTTCTGAAACCTGAAATCTTTCGGTTTTGTGTACAGACATTGTTGGTACCCATTCCCTTGTACGCTTCACCCCACACCCCCGGACCTTGCTTTAGCAACTTCTACTGACTTTTGAGACAGCTGACAGTTAGTTTTCTTACACAAAAAATGGCAACAGTGAAAGAATGAGATTATAGATACAAGCGGCGGAAATGAGCCTCCTCCAGTGGGTGGCTGGCCTCTCCATTAGAGAGAGGGTGAGGAGTGCATTCTGGTCATTCTGGTTGGGGGGGGAGGTCTCAAAGTAGAGCTGCTGCTCCTTAAAAGGAGCCAGTTGAGGTGGTTCGGGCATCCAACTAGAATGCCTCCTGGGTAAAGTGCTACCGGGAGGAGGCTGCCAGGGCAGACCCAGGACATGCAAGAGAGATTATATCTCTTGGCCAGCCTGTGAACAACTCGGTGTTCCCTCAGATGAGCTGGAGGAGGTAGCTGGGGAGAGAGGTGTAGGCTTCTCTGTTTAGGCTGCTGCCCCTGCACCCAGCCATGTATTAGAGGAAGAAAATAATAAAATTTCTTCCTCTATGATTTGAACAAATCCTTGTGTCACTATGCACTAAATGCATCAGATTTCAGATGTTTATTTACATCAATAAACTAGAATTTAACTGTTTTATCTTTTTTAAAAAATTACATATTTGTGAAATTATGTCACACTTGTGACTGTATTTTTACAGTCCTGTGTGGAAAAATAATGGATTGAAAACGTAAAACATAAGAAAATTATGTAAAATTTATAGATTTTTTTAACAGTGTAAACACTTCAAGTTATTTTCAATCGGGCAACACCTGTTGCAATTTTATCTCCTTCAAATCACACTTGCGACACAGTTGCCAATACATAGGAAGAGCTGTGAAAATACATGTCATTTGATCTTTAATCATTATCTGCCAATCTTGTGACTGATGTCAGCATCAACACTGCATATTGTGCAGAATACATGGTGTTAATATCTGGGGATGAGGCACAGACAGTAAAAACATTGATGTAGCTTCTAGGTCTGAAAAATGTAGCCAAAGTATTCTATCTGAAGGCCACCAGATGGCGATAGCTGTGGCTGCAAAAAGACTCAAATCCTGTAGAATGTCTATGGGAAAGCTGTTTTCTGATCTTGCCCTCAGTGAACACTTTCCTGCTGAATTTATCAGCTCAGTTAGTTGTTTTGGGTCATACTGAATAAAAAAATGAAGTCTGTTTTATAAATATTGGTCACATGTTTCAAAATGAAGGATTATCTATGGTTTGCAAACTGCATGCTGGCTAAAAAGCTGTCAATCATAAGGCATTAGCCAATGAGCATACAACTAAAATGGTAATGGCAGAAATGGTCATCTCAGGGCCTAGAAGCAGGACTTCAGAACCCAATGGACAGATCTCTTTAGAGGTAAAATAAATAAATTATTAACAGGTTGACCATTAAAAATACTAGACACATTTATTTTTTGTGGCTTACCTAACTGTATATACATTTATAGGGATGTCCCTTTCAGAGTACAAAATTTAAGAAGGAAAGCATTTAAATTGATTATAAAATGTGATATATTAAGATCTGCATTAGTTCATTTGATTGCTGTCTTGTCCTGAGTTCTGGTATTTTAATGTTACAGACTGGAAATGGAACTCATCACAAGAAGCAGAGAAGCCAAAAATGTATTAAAGGCATTTCTGCAGAGTAATGTGTCCACAATCAACACTACAGATTTTGGTTTACTTAGCAGTGCGCGCACAGACCTCGCCAACTTCAAAAATCAACTTTCACGTAGTTTCATTACCTTTATGAGCCACTCTCTCTCTCTCGTATCACATCTGTTCCCAAACATATTGAAATGTCACTCAAAATACAACTATTAATGTGGCTGGGGCAGATCACAAACATTTCAGATCAACGTTGTGCTCTCACAGAGAAATTCTCTTTTGTCTGACTATACTATAGGAATTTGCAAAAAATATTCACAGAAGTAATGATGTTGACAGCATGCTGTGTCATATTCTTTCCTTTGGCTTTGATAAATAGCTGCACCGTCACACAGCATGCAGAAAAAGTAGGATGGATTCAATTGACACAGCACCAGTAACTTCATTAGCACATGGATGAGAAGAAAGAAAAAAAGGATGTGTTGCGGGTTTAAGCAGGCCGTGGGATGTCATTATTTTCTTATTACTGAGCAAATATCTCCATGCCATCACTGGAAGCAAAACCAGGCTGCAGGACATGAAAAATTAACTCATTCGACAGTAATGTGCATTATCCTACCTATCACATTTAAAAGCTCATTAACTCAAGGTGCTGGAATGCTGATCCAGATCGTTCTGGCCCACTTTAACTCCTGGTTATTGGCAGTTTCTGTCCCGAGGTCCTCAGCTCAGCATCAGCTATGGCTAAACTTGTCTCTTTGCCCTCTGGTTTTTCCTCAAAGGTGTGTCACTGCAAGACACAACCACACTTTCATAGGCAAAAGGATTTTCCCCTTAAGCTTGTAAAAGTAGTGTCCTTTCAGGCAGCCAGAGTTTCTGTTAACTTCCCAACTACCTTTCTTTTGGATTTGCCTCGAGAAAGAGAGAAGTCTAGTGTTGGAAGAGCCATATATATTGTATGTTGTATAAGCACCACTTGACGTGTTGTTCTACTGACACCCAAACAAGCCATTAGAAAAGGAGTAAAAGCCATCCTAATCAAAATTGCATTTTGAGCTACAATGCTCCTTTTGGTTTCACTCCTCCATAATAATTAACATTACGCTCAAGCCCCGGCAGATGAGGACCTTATAATGAAGGTAGTGAAGTAATGATATCCCATTATGACATGCAGATCCCTTGCTGAATGCACTGCCAGAGCTGCAGTCTCCAGTGAAGTCGGTTACTCCTTCAGAATACAGTAGTAGTTGAGTCCTTCAGCCTCATATAGCTTAATTTAAGAATGTCAGTATGACCAAGGGCATCACCAAACACCACTGATAATTGATGCAGTAATCATATCACATTCAAGGCCAAGTAATGTTCATTTCTGTGCAATTGAAATTGATTTTTGATGCACAGGGAAGACAATATAAAGTACGTTACCAACAAGGGGTAAAAAAATAAATAAAAAACTCAACTGTGATAGATGGCTATTATGGAAGGTTGCAGTGGGTCACTAGTACACTGGCCTATTTGTTTATTTGATGTTCCTCATTAGCAGCTAAATGGAGAGGAGAGGAGAGGAGATCTGATTGGAAAAAAAAAACAAAAAGGCAAAGACAGGCAAAATGTGCCATGGCATGAGTGCAAAATCTTTGAACACCTGGGCAAAACAGGTGTGTCCTTCTATTAGGAGCTCTGACACATGGTTTGTGTCAAATCAAGGTTGCAGGGAGGGGGCACCTTACAGGGATCGGAGAAAAAAAATGCCAAGGACCTGGGGTGTCCTTTAATGCAAGGTATTTCAAATCTCAGAGGACAGTGGTCTTGTAAATTAAGCCAAGTAAGGAGAAAAACAATCAGTTGAAAAGTGACATCATGCACTCATTTAAAGATAAGGTGCAGCCATCAAGGACAGATGTGCCTAATATATATATATATATATAATACCATTTTATATGTATATTATATTTCATCTATGTATTATATCGATAATAATACTGAAATAATGTAATGACCTAATATAAGTTTATGATTTGTCTTCTTTAGTCTATAGTGCAGGCATGGAGGAGTTGAATGGCACATGTTATTGTGTGATGCTATTTATTGCCAGGTCAAGTCGCTGAACTTAGATTAGCTTCCTTTCAAGCTTTTTAATGAGTAAAGGTAATTGGCCATGTCTGCTGAAGCACTTATGTGAGAGTCATAAATGTGGTGCTGAGGAGAGAATAAAAAGTCCTTCTATCTCCTGCATTATACAGAATAGAGATGTAAACAGGCCACTTGGTAGAATTGCAGTTGAACTTTGGAGCCTGGTCATTAATCTTGGCTCTTAGCAAGAAATGGATCGCGTTAGGTGCAGTCTCAAATTTCAAGAGAGGGAGAAAAATGACAATAGCAGAGTATGAAAAGCAGAAGTGTCTACACCATGTTAATTCCCCCTTTTGTACTGTACAGCATTACCAGATTGTTGCATAGGCAAACAAATCACAACATTTTCATCTGTGGGAGTTTTGACTGTACCCAAGCTCCCTGCTCTGCTTATCCTTTCATACCATGCTTTTGGGGCTTTCACCACGCATGCAGCTGCTGATAGAGTTCTGTTGGGCTTTATGTTCTGTGCCTTATCGGGTCAGAGGATTCCACTGAGGGCTCATGGTATTGTTGATGTTGACCTCCCCAAAAGTCACACAGAAAGGAAGTAAATTAAGCGGTGGCAAGCGGAAAACTCCAAGGAGAGCCCAATTGCAATTCAAAGGCAAATTAGCAAATCAAACACTTTGTCATTGCCAAAGGAAATTGATGTTAAAAAAATGAGTGACAAGTGTTTAATATTGAAAACTTACCTTAATCAGTGCATCATCAGCTAAAGAAAAGGAATAGCACTTGAGTGGAGGTGACATTATGAGCTCGGAGGCTCTCTGAATGCATCGTCATCTGCATAAAGGCAGATTTGAAGGTTATCATTGTCGTTTCCAATCTGTGGAGTGACTAGTCAGGATAAATCAAATTACAGCGCTATCAGTGACAACTGCCCTTGTACTAAGTCAGTCTTTTTATTCATGTGTACTTAAGTTTTCTGCAGTCATCAAGTGGTAGGGTCTTGAAAAATTGAAAATAATGTGAACAATGAATGAGACAACTTGTAAGATCTCAGACATAGGTAGCTGCTGAACCATTCAGACAGGATAGTGTCGAGCACATCAGTTAGCATTTTGCTGTGTATCAATCACACACGTCATTCAACACACATGTACAGTAAGTACAGTTGCGACAAAGAGTCCACAGTAGAGTTATTTCGGGAAATAGCAAAAAGTTAGCGCTAATTATGTATGTGTGTCTGTTTCCTTACTCCTCCTAGATGTATTAATTAATCTGGATGAAACTTACTAAATAAACTGCCTAGGGTACCAGGATTATCAACATCTGTATAGTTTTTTTAGGAATCATTTTTATAATACTCAAATCCTTACAAATTATAAATATTATGTGCAAAATGTGTTGTCATGAATATGATACATATGATATGTACAGTGGTGTGAAAAAGTGTTTGCCCCCTTCCTCATTTCCTGTTTTTTTGCATGTTTGTCACACTTAAGTGTTTCGGAACATCAAACCAATTTAAACAATAGTCAAGGACAACACAAGTAAACACAAAATGCAATTTGTAAATGAAGGTGTTTATTATTAAAGGTGAAAAAAAATCCAAACCATCATGGCTCTGTGTGAAAAAGTGATTGCCCCCCTTGTTAAAACATACTATAACTGTGGTTTTTCACACCTGAGTTCAATTTCTCTAGCCACACCCAGGCCTGATTATTGCCACACCTGTTCTCAATCAAGACATTACTTAAATAGGAGCTGCCTGACACAGTAAGGTCCACCAGAAGATCCTTAAAAGCTACACATCATGCCGAGATCCAAAGAAATTCAGGAACAATTGAGAAAGAAAGTAATTGAGATATATCAGTCTGGAAAGGGTTATAAAGCCATTTCCAAAGCTTTGGGAATCCAGCGAACCACAGTGAGAGCCATTATCCACAAATGGCGAAGACATGGAACAGTGGTGAACCTTCCCAGGAGTGGCCGGCCGCCCAAAATTACCCCAAGAGCGCAGCGACGACTCATCCAAGAGGTCACAAAAGACCCCACAACAACGTCCAAAGAACTGCAGGCCTCACTTGCCTCAGTTAAGGTCAGCGTTCATGCCTCCACCATCAGAAAAAGACTGGGCAAAAATGGCCTGCATGGCAGAGTTCCAAGGAGAAAACCACTGCTGAGCAAAAAGAACATTAAAGCTCGTCTCAGTTTTTCCAAAACACATCTTGATGATCCCCAAGACTTTTGGGAAAACATTCTGTGGACCGATGAGACAAAAGTGGAACTCTTTGGAAGGTGTGTGTCCCATTACATCTGGCGTAAAAGGAACACTGCATTTCAGAAAAAGAACATTATACCAACAGTAAAATATGGTGGTGGTAGTGTGATGGTCTGGGGCTGTTTTGCTGCATCAGGACCTGGAAGACTTGCTGTGATAAATGGAACTATGAATTCTGCTGTCTACCAAGAGATCCTGAAGGAGAATGTCCGACCATCTGTTCGTGTACTCAAGCTGAAACGAACTTGGGTTCTGCAGCAGGACAATGATCCTAAACACACCAGCAAGTCCACCACTGAATGGCTGAAGAAAAACAAAATGAAGACTTTGGAGTGGCCTAGCCAAAGTCCTGACCTGAATCCTATTGAGATGTTGTGGTATGACCTTAAAAAGGCCATTCATGCTCGAAAACCCTCTAATGTAACTGAATTAGGACAATTCTGCAAAGATGAGTGGGCCAAAATTCCTCCAGAACGCTGTAAAAGCCTCATTGCAAGTTATCGCAAACGCTTGGTTGCAGTTGTTGCTGCTAAGGGTGGCCCAACCAGTTATTAGGTTTAGGGGGCAATCACTTTTTCACACAGGGCCATGATGGTTTGGATTTTTTTTTCACCTTTAATAATAAACACCTTCATTTACAAATTGCATTTTGTGTTTAGTTGTTTTGTCCTTGACTATTGTTTAAATTGGTTTGATGTTCCGAAACACTTAAGTGTGACAAACATGCAAAAAAACAGGAAATGAGGAAGGGGGCAAACACTTTTTCACACCACTGTATTCATCAAATAGTGCCTGTAATTGACAAGTGCTGCAGGCCTAGCAAAAACTGCCTATAGGCTGGGTTTTTGAAAGTATTTTTAATTTTTCTACTACAAGATTCACCCAGTCTCTCACACGCACATACAGCACTTTTATGCTTAAGTACTTTCAAACACTCACACCCTCATAGATGCATCATGGGCAACTTGGTGTTCAGTAAGTTGCCCAAGGATATTTCAGCATGCGGACTCGAGGAGCCAAGGATCTATCCATCGACCTTCTGATTGGTAGAGGACCTGCTGTACCACCTGAGCCACAGCTGTCCACTTACTATCATAAGACCATGAATTTATAATATTGTTGCTGAGATTTATCCTGGACCAAAGTCTGACCAAGCTTGCTGAAATTACCATCCTTGGATGCTGCATTTTGTTGCCCACGTTAGGCATGTCACCTTCCTGTCTGCTCTCAGTTTTGGGGGGTTTATGATTATGATTTTTAAAAATCTGTGACAGAGCTGAAGTTCACCTTTGGATCCCAATCAGCAAAGACAGACAGCCCGGTGAGAGTGTGAAAGAGACAGAGACGAATGAGCTCATACTCATGCAAGTGACCTGGGATTATATATAAAAACCCTTAGCAGCAGACCATCATTTGCATCATGGACTGCTCTGCTGTGCTCTCACTTGGTCTCTTAAATCACTCATCAAAAGGAGTTACAATTTCCCAGGTCCTTGTCTTTACATTTACTGATTCTTCATGCACCTCTTCTGCATAAGCTTAAATACTTAACATCTACATTCAATAAATGCTCATACACCTTGATTCTCCTTGGCAAAGTGTTTTGTTTTCCATTTTAGAAAATTGATGAGACCTTTTCAAGGTGAGTCTGATTAGTATGTCTGTGTATAGTGGCAAAAAGAGCAAAAGGAGATAAAAACGGTGTGCGAGTGTACTCATGCAATCATGAATCCTCACCTATAGTTCACGTAAGGTAGTAATATTAGAGTCAGACTCATACAAAATAGCAAAGACAGTTGCATCCGTGAAGCAGCCCTGCAAGCTAATACACTGAAGAAAAAAAAAAGTTTTTCTCTTGTATGAAGCAGTGAATGTTCTGGAAGGGACTCTAATTGTCTGCGGATCACAGCCGAGAATCTGGTTAGGTGTTGGAACTACAATGCTTAGCCTCAACTAAATGTAGTGTTACAACCACTAACTGTTGTTTAGTGATTGAAATTTCACAGGATGCTGAATCCTTTGAAGCTGAGGTTCAGTGTGAGATAGCGGATGAAGCTTTGATCCCTACCACTCCAGCTATGCATAAAAATATCAACCAAGATGAGAAAAAATGGAACAAGGAGGAAATTATCAGAAAGGCAGGGGAAAAAAACAGAGCACAAAGGATGCCTTTAGAAAAAAAAATTGATTAGTCAACATAATCTCAAAATAACATCAATGCCTAGTGTGTTGTGATGCTCTAAGTGCATGATCGACCGTGAGGAAATGTGCTCTGCTACACTATTTGATCTGTGAAGCTTGTTGTGAGCCTATAAAACATTAAGTTGGAGGCACAACACTAGTAAGTCTTTTATTTGTTGCATTCTTATTAGATCTACTTTGCCCCTTTACAGTTCTTTTCAGAAATCTACTACACCCCTTCACCTCCACCTATTTCAGAAACTTTCTTGTTGTTTCAAAGACACTGGCTGCAATAAATATTGGGTTGCATCCTCAAAGGGTTTTAAAAGCCACAGAGGAAAGGTCTGGCTCTTTCATGTGGCATTTAGTAAGTGTACAGAGAAAGGAAAAGGTGTGAGAGAGCATGGGCATTGATGGCGACACAGCAGATACGCCTGTCTTTCCATTCTCCATGAAGCAGAATTCAAACGGTCAGGTCCCCCCTCTTGAGTGCTTGCACGATCAGTCCTCTCGGTGTGGCTCCTTAAGCAGCAAAATGTAACAGATTATTGAACAGGCCACTGTTTGATGTGAAACACTAGCTTCCCTTGTAACATACCTCAAAATGTCAGGGCTAAGACATAAATTAAATATCTTCTCTGGAAAAATTCCAGCCCCTTTATTTTGCACTGTCAAAAACACAGTCCAGTCCAGTGTATGCCTGAGAAATTATATTTTTATGTAAGTCTGTTTAAGTCTGTTTTGCTATGTGTGCTTTTATCTAAATTATTATCTCTTCCACTGTTTGATAATAATGCTACAAGGTTTGTGTGACGGCACTATAAATAGCAGTGCACCGATAGCAGTGTAGAATAGTTGTTAATAATGGCAGGTAAAATAATTCTAATGCTTGTGGCATTCCATTCACTGAAAGACTGATGGAGCAGGTAGCTGTAGTAATATGAAAATATATGATTAAACCTATATAAATATATCTATAGCTTATAGTGTGGGAAATGATTATTTGACCCTTTGCTGAATTTTAAGTTTGCTCACTTTCAAAGTCAAAGTTTTTAATGGTAGTTTCATTTTAATGGAGAGAGACAGATAGCAACCACGAATCCAGAAAAAACAAACAAAAAAAACTTGACATAGCACTTGCTAGACAAACCGTTGTTGGTAAGCACAGCAGTAAAAAGTTTCTTATATTTGATCATCAGTTTTGTACACATCTCAGGAGTGATTTTGGCCCACTCCTCTTTACAGAAACCCTCTACAGGGGTTGGACAATGAAAATGACACACCTAGTTTTAGACCACAATAATTCATTAGTATGGTGTAGGGCCTCCTTTTGCGGCCAATACAGCATCCTTGTCTTGGGAATGACATATATAAGTCCTGCACAGTGGTCAGAGGGATTTTAAGCCATTCTTCTTGCAGGATAGTGGCCAGGTCACGACGTGATGCTGGTGGAGGAAAACTTTTTCCTGACTCGCTCCTCCAAAACACCCCAAAGTGGCTCAATAATATTTAGATCTGGTGACTGTGCAGGCCATGGGAGATGTTGAACTTCACTTTCATGTTCATCAAACCAATCTTTCACCAGTCTTGCTGTGTGTATTGGTGCAGTGTCATCCTGATACACAGCACCGCCTTCAGGATACAATGTTTGAACCATTGGATGCACATGGTCCTCCAGAATGGTTCGGTAGTCCTTGGCAGTGACGCGCCCATCTAGCACACGTATTGGGCCAAGGGAATGCCATGATATGGCAGCCCAAACCATCACTGATCCACCCCCATGCTTCACTCTGGGCATGCAACAGTCTGGGTGGTACGCTTCTTTGGGGCTTCGCCACACCGTAGCTCTCCTGGATGTGGGGAAAACAGTAAAGGTGGACTCATCAGAGAACAATACATGTTTCACATTGTCCACAGACCAAGATTTGCGCTCCTTGCACCATTGAAACCGACGTTTGGCATTGGCACGAGTGACCAAAGGTTTGGCTATAGCAGCCCGGCCGTGTATATTGACCCTGTGGAGCTCCCGATGGACAGTTTTGGTGGAAACAGGAGAGTTGAGGTGCACATTTAATTCTGCCGTGATTTGGGCAGCCGTGGTTTTATGTTTTTTGGATACAATCCGGGTTAGCACCCGAACATCCCTTTCAGACAGCTTCCTCTTGTGTCCACAGTTAATCCTGTTGGATGTGGTTCGTCCTTCTTGGTGGTATGCTGACATTACCCTGGATACCGTGGCTCTTGATACATCACAAAGACTTGCTGTCTTGGTCACAGATGCGCCAGCAAGACGTGCACCAACAATTTGTCCTCTTTTGAACTCTGGTATGTCACCCATAATGTTGTGTGCATTGCAATATTTTGAGCAAAACTGTGCTCTTACCCTGCTAATTGAACCTTCACACTCTGCTCTTACTGGTGCAATGTGCAATTAATAAAGCTTGGCCACCAGGCGGGTCCAATTTAGCCATGAAACCTCCCACACTAAAATGACAGGTGTTTCAGTTTCATTGTCCAGCCCCTGTATATCCTTAAGGTTTCTTGGGTGCCACTTGGCAACTCAAAGTTTCAGCTCCCTCCACAGTTTTTCTATGGGACTGAGGTCTGGAGACTGGCTAGGCCATGCCATGTCCTTAATATGACCTTCTTTTTTAGTCATTGCTTTGTTGCCTTGAGCAAGGGCATAACTTTGGGTCCAACATTGGGGGGGGGGAGCTCTCTGCCTATTTATTTATTCATTTATTAAATCATTTACTTTTCTAATAGGATTCAGGAGATTTTGGGTTAACCCTATTGCAAATACATTGTAATGCTTTTACTATGTATTTATTTAACTTTCTTTGTATTTACTCTGCACCTTCAACATTTAAGAAAAGGCTTACAATTTTCACATTTCTTCCAACAGTAACAAATATTTTACACTTTTAGAATCTATTATATGACACACCTAAATTCATGAACCTGTTTTGTTTTACTACTAATTTTGCAGCCCCTCATTCCACTTTTAAAGAAACTGTTTTAATTTGGCCTGCCAAATATAATAAATACAATATTTTACAGCAGTCTGTTCTCCACTGAGCATTTAATGCAATCTTTACTATTAAACATGTTCTGTAGGTTTTAACTTGATGCGTTTAAAATATAACGATTCTCATCCTGGCCCTTTCTGAGACTCTCATCTTCAGTCCTGTTATCAGTACTAATATTAGTTATTAATAACTAAATAGATAAAATGTTATGTGTGTATTCACTTGAGTAAAACTATATACTTGTTTAATGAGTTTAGTTTATTACATATTAGAGGTATTGTACTGTGCTGCGTGTGCGCAAATAACCACTTTTATCTTCTTTTTCTTTTGACTCATTGTCAGATTAGGAGGAGCAGGGAGTAGCAGGTCTAACGGAGCTAACTAAAATACCTGAACAGGTATTCATAGTGTGTCTGATACACAGCGGCATAGTTATTAAATTATCAGATAACAATACATATACGTTTTCCTCATTTTGATTTTTCCACTTTTTACAAGGGGGTGTTGTCAACCAACAATGAAAAATTGTTGGTTGTCCACTTTTTGGCGCTCTTTTCATTTTTCATTGTTTAGTCTCCAAAAAATTAAGGTAGTGATGTATATTAAACTAAAGTGATTGCTAGGACCTGATGTTTCTCAGCAGAACACTGCATTGCAGTAAGATGATCAATGTTATCCAACTGAGAAAATGATAAAAAGTAGTTGCATGTGAAAGCAGAGGAATATAAAGCAGTTGTTAATGACACATTATGCTGAGGAAAAGCACCTGCCTAAAACTGTCTTTGATGTTATTTTTCTTGAAGTCAATAGTTTGTTAAAGCACAAGGTAAATGTTGGATAGTAGCAAAAACACTTGCCCTTGTACATACAAGTTAACACTTTTGGAAGTCCACTAATCGTGTTGTAATTGCAGACATTGTGCACACAGCATGAAAATACACAGCAGAATGCATCATCCCTGTGTTGCATGGCAACAGCTGAGCCCAGGTAGCAGGTGTGAGTATTATTTTATTCAGGAAGTGTGTGTAGCCCCGTGCTGGCATCCATAATGGAGCCAATCCTTCAGGGCTGCATGTGGATCTCCAAGCAGCTTGAGCCCTGAACACTGAGGTGTGTTCGCTAACACGGGGGTTTCATTAACCCCCGTGTTAGCGAACAGTTATAATGTTGGCAGCTGCCAGATGGGAACTGGAATGGTAGGATGGTTCACGTCATCACATAATGTGGCAGGTGTTGTGCAGGGAAAATCCTGGGTGCTTAATGTTATTGTTATGAGTGGGGAAACATCCTGGGATTGACAGGACGGGCCAGAAGCAACGAATGCCCCTTGGGGAATATTTTGGAATACATTTTTCAACAGCTTTGACAATACTTATGGAGTTGCAGTTTATTAGTGATCATTTCTTCCTATGTTGCCTCTGGTACTGAACTGCTGCTCTGAGATTCATCAAGCTTCAATAGAACATTTATCAGATTAGGGACTTTGTAATATCTTCTGATCGTACCAAAGCCGTTTTATCACATGCATTGCTGAAATTAACTGGAAGAGGAGCATGCAAGAATGTGACTGTCCAATGCAGGTGGAGCACATATTAAATATTGTATATAATGTTATAATAATAATTCACACTCACAGTCACACTTATGGGCAATTTAGAATCACCAATTAACCAAATCTCACTAACTGCATATCTTTGGACTTTGGACTCAGATCACCAGCCTGCAACAGCCTGGCAACTGGGTGTATCCCTCTGACAGCTGGGATAGCCCCCCCACCCCGGGTGTACCCCTCAACCCTGAAAAGGATAAGCCGAAGACGACGGATGGATGGATGTATGGATGGACGGATGAATGGATGGTTGGATGGATGGGTTGATGGCTGGATGGAATACTAAATCTTTTACATTCATGGTTACAAGTACATAATGTGTTTGGTGTCCAGCTGCCTATCTTCTGCTGGGTGCTATATGTGAGAAAAGGGCAACTGCAGCCAATGTCCAAACCTGACTCTCCCAACACTGTTTGGACAATATGTGAATACATAATGTAATTTAAAAAGCTGGTGAATTAAGAATGGCACTTTATTAAGATTTACTACATGTTTTATTAGTCAGTGAATACAGTAAGTCTTCTCTTCAGCACCTTTTCCTCATAGTGAGCCACTTTGAATCTACCACCATAAATAAGATGTGGGAACTTTAAAGCACATTTGGACCTACTTTGCTATTTCCACTGAAAGTGTAGTATAGTGTTTGTGCTAATGCAACCATGTACAGATCTGAAAAATGTAAGTGTGACAAATGTCCAAAAAATAAGAAATCAGGTTTCACAGCACTGTATAACATTTCTCCTAGGATATAGTAAATGCACTAAATCAACCATACAGTAGGCATTATTGCACAATTTGAAGTTAAAAATTGTCAAGCTGCTATGGGCTAACTAGGGGTAAATCCCAACCCTCACTCTCAAGTCTGTGTTTTAAGTGTGTTTACTCAAGTAGATACTTATGCAATGGTTCATGTTCCGTTGCAGGGATTGTGTAATTACGAGAACACTAGAGTTCATCTCTGGTGACTGAGAGAAGAGCAGATCTGCAAAAAACACTCAGCATGTTTTGGATATCATCCCCCTCATTTACATAAATGTCCCTATCTGTCCACATCAGCTCTCAGTATTTGATGGCATGGCAACGCATTCAGTGTCACCGAGCAGACCATCAAACCTTCATTTTCACCACAATGAAAATCTAGGGTCAAATGTTTTTCCTATTATTGGTGGATGAAGACATGGAATGCAAGAGCATGACTGGGACAGACTTTTTTAAACAGTTGGGTGGAAGCAATGATTCAGAAGTGGGTGAAATGTTATGCAGACAATGATCTTGGTTCTACACATCCACTAGAGTAAAATTTATGAAAATTTAGATGGTGGCCTTGGCTACAGGGGCTCTGATCATGCTGTTCCTACAAGCTCCCACACTTTGTGCATACATTTCAGACTTTTCTTTCTTTTCTTACTGCTAGTCTTTCTCCAGGATTAGTCTATTAGTCTTTGGCAGTAGTCAGGAAAAATAGCACATGGGGCATTTGTTAGCCAGCTGGGAGGTCGTCCTCAGTGAGAGTGGACATATCTCTGCACAGGCTGCATAGCTAAAAAGATGAAGAGATAGGGTTGCACTGGCCCCATCAGTCCAGCACTGATGAATCCCAGCAATCTATCAAGAGAGTCTTCAAAGCCAAACATGGTGACTGCAGAACACTGTAAATATTGCAGTCTTGATGCATTTGCAGACAAAGCCATTATTTTCTCTAATTGTCTTGCGGTTGGATGTTATCTATGACTGCTGTACATCAGTCATTGGGAAAAAAACAAACAAACTGAATTCTAAGCAGCAACAGGTTTCACTGCTCCCATTTTGTTGTTAAGGTGCCCATATATCAGTTTCTTCATTTGGATCTGTAATTATTAATGTGAGAAATTTAACCTGCAAACCTGTATGAAATAAATCCAGTAAAACTCATGCATTTGATTCCCTCTTTGCTTTTTTCAGACCCCTCTCCACCTAAGTGACTTCAGACCCTAACCGATTTGTCAATTCACTTATTAGAAATATCAGGCATACTGTAAATTTAAGCCTCTCTGCCATGACATATTTTAACTGTTGCATGTATGAGCTAGACAGAGTTGCCCCATTCTCCCCTAATGTCAATATTTACACAGAAGATAGTGGACAGTGTTAGACCCTGTAGAGATTAATTTCCCCAAGGAAATTAGCTACTAATGCACACCAGTGTACATTCCCCATGTATGGCAAAATGAATTTCCTAGCCTCCATCAGTATTTACAGAGGAAAAGTATATTTTATGGTTGTGCCAATTATAATATATTCTGAATTATTGAATAGGTTTCTTAATGGAGATGGGGACTGATTACAATTTATTGCTGGACCTGCCATTATGTTGAGTAATGGGCATGACATTTGCATTTCCTAGTGCATTTTGACAAACACATTTTATCCTATTTGGTTAGCACAAACTGGGGCTGTATAGTGCCTTATGGGTAGAAGGCAGATACACATATAAATTTTATGGACTCCATTTACAGCATGATGATGGTGAAGAGTTAAGTATCAGATGAGTATGTCAAGTAAATGCACTAAGCATACTTACAGGCTTAACATACCTCTGGATTTGTGTATCTGTGACGCATATAAATTATTGTACCAGGCATAGTGGCAGGAACAGAGATGTGGAGTTAAGAGTCTGTTGTGTTTTTGTATTTGGGTGCAATATTGTCTTAAAAAAACTATAATCATGTGTGACTATATTTTGTGCATACTGACTTTTTCAGGACCTTGCACATAAAACAATCAATCAAATTGGTCAAGGAAGAAACATATTGCATTATGTTATGATTAATGTGGATAGTAAGGGCTGCATGAAAATGTTAGTAAACACTTCTACCATCTTGTGGATTACTGACAATCTGGCAGATTTGGCAGTGCTCTGTCTGATTTGGTGATGTGTCTCCATACTGTTCATCTTGTACACCTCAGACTTTCAGTACAATTTCAGGTCATGCAACTTTAAGAAATAGTCTGATGATTTTGCAGAAGTTAGATATGTAAGTGTTGGGCAGAAGAAAAGTACAGAGCATTACTGGATGATTACATAAGGTTATCTAGGAGACATAATCTGTTTCTGAATGTGGATAAAAACAGAGATGTGGTAATTGACTTCAGAGGGAAGAGGCCATCTACATGGTACATGCCTGTCCTGCAGCAGGATGTTGATGTGGTGGAGGAGTAGAGGTACCTGGGCATCAACACTGACAACAGGCTAAACTGTGAGACCAACATCTGGCTGTGTACAAGAAGGGGATAAGCAGGCTCTCCTCTGCTCTGCTGAGGGAGCTGCATCAGAGCTGCTGACAACAGCAGACTGAATAAACTGATCAGGAAGACTGGCTCTGTGATTGGCTGCAAACTGGACACTTTAGAATCCGTGGTGGAGAGGTCACTGAACAAACTGTTATGTATCATGGATAATCCTGACTACCCTCTGCACCACTTACTGGAAAGACCACGGAGCACCCTTCTCTAACAGACTGATTCAGCTCCACTGCTACAAATATAGAAAGAGGAAAGCCTTAATTCCTCACACAGTAACTCTCTGCAATTCAATTCAATTTTATTTTATTTATATAAAATCACAAATCACAACAAACAGTTGCCTCAAGGCACTTTATATAGTAAGGTAAAGACCATACACTAATTACAGAAAACCCAACAATCAAAACAACCTCCTATTAGCAAGCACTTGCCGACAGTGGGAAGGAAAAACTCTGTTTTAAAAGGAAGACACCTTCAGCAGAACCAGGCTCAGGGAGGCGCAGCCATATCCCACAACCGGTTGGGAGGGAGGGTAGGGAAGACAGGACAAAAATAATTAATGATTAAATGTAAAGGGATGTACTGTATAAACACAGAGAGCGTGAAAAGAGGTGAGTGAAGAAAAAACACTCAATCATGGGACCCCGCCCAGCAGCCTAGGCCTGTTTCAGCATAACTAAGGGAGGGTTCTAGGTCACCTGATCCAGCCCTAACTATAAACCTGGTCAAAAAGGAAAGTTTTAAACCTAATCTTAAAAATATACGGGGGGGGGGGGTCTGTTGCCCAAATCCAAGCTGGGAGCTTGTTCCACAGAAGAGGGGCATGAAAGCTGAAGGCTCTGTCTCCAGTTCTACTTTTAAATACCCTAGGTGTCCTGGGTCATTGACCCACTGTTTTCTGTTTTGGACACTTAAATTCTGTTATTTTATATCTCTGTTTGGTTCTTAGTTTATTCTGGTTTTGCAGGTCTGAGTTTATCTTGGTTCCTCATGTTTGTCCTGCAATTGGCTCTCAATTTTACCTGCTACACCACAGCAGCCTTGACACTAGGGAACCATAAGTAAGCCAGCAGTCTGAGAGCAAAGTGCTCTATTTGGCCAATATGGTATAATGAGGTCTTTAAGATAAGATGGGGCCTGATTATTCAAGACCTTGTATATGAGAAGAAGAATTTTAAATTCAGTTCTAGATTTAATAGGGAGTCATTGAAGAGAAGCCAATATGGGAGAAATATGCAGAACTGGTCTTAGCACAGAACACTGTGGAACTTCATAATCAACCATAATGTGTGAAGAAGACTCTCCATTTACATGAACAAACTGGAGTCTATTAGATCGATATGATTTAAACCTCTGCAGCACAGTACCTTTAATACCTGTGGCATGTTCTAATCTCTGTAATAAAATATTATAGTCAACAGTATCATACTGCACTGAGGTCTAGCAGGACAAGCATTGAGGCCATAAGAAGATCATTTGTAACCTTCAGCAATGCTGTTTCTGTACTGAATTCTGAAACTTGACTGGAGCTCTTTAAATAAACCATTCCTCTGCAGATGATCAGTTAGCTGTTTTACAACTACTCTTTCAAGAATTTTTGAGATAAAAAGAACGTTAGAGATTGGCTTATAATTAGCTAAGACAGTTAGGCTGAGTGCTGGCTTTTTAAGTAATAGTTTAATTCCTCCAACCTTGAAGGCCTGTAGTACGTAGCCTATTAAGTGAGGTAGATTGATCATATTTAAGATCGAAGCATCAATTAATGGTAGGGTTTCTTTAAGCGGTTTTGTAGAAATGGGCACATTGACACGTTGATGGCTTGGAGAACGTAATTCATAAAAATCAATCAGATAGAAAGAGTCTAAATAAATATCAGTATTATTAAAAGTAGTTCTACATAATAATAAGTCTATGAGATGGTTGTGAATAATTTTTTTCTAATGGTTAAAATTTTATTTGTGAAGAAATTCATGAAGTCATTACTACTTAATATTAAAGGAATACTCGGCTCAACAGAGCTCTGACTCTTTGTCAGAGTGGTGAAACCCTTTACTCGAGGCCAGGCCTAAGTAGAAAGAGTTATAGACCAGCAGCTAGATTTGGAAGAGGTATTGTGAAGTAAGAGTGATGAGCAATGAAATAGCTGGAGCCAGGAAATGAGCTAGAATTTAGTATTCTAAAAGGGGAAAAAAATAGAAATAAAAATGGATTTCAACTTAACAAGCCAGCATTCAAAGGTTTGTTTAAATTCATATCAATACACACAGTTTGAGTCTGTCCTTTTAGTCATCCTGTACTAATCAGTTTCTAGTCAACTGGTGATCTAGTGGTAATAGAGTGGTTGCCACAATGTTGGATCAATGCTGAAGATACAAATGCTGTCCTACATTTAGGATTCGAGTTCTGAGCTCAGGCTTGCCATCTCCATTCAAGGGAAAAACCCATTCAGTCCAATCAGAGTTTTTTCTGAACCAGCATAAGAAACCTAGCCTGTATAACAGTAACCGCATTATTGTATATGACTAATGATTAATCCACTTCATCTTCACTTTAAAAAATCCTCTGTCTTAGCTATGGCTTGTTAATACGTCATTTTTTCCATAACACCATTGTTACAATATACACAATGTACACAATAGCATTAATTTACATCCATGTTTTCTTTCTAACTCAAAATAACTCATACATGAAATAGTTTTTAACCCATGTAAATAAACAAAATCATTTTCTGTTTTTATCCATCAACCAAGAAATTATGATTAATTTTAACCAATTATTCACTTTACTTCATCAAATGTAATGAAATTCACCTGTTATTTTACCCGGCAGGCAATACAGTAAAATGGTTCAGAATTCTTAAATTTAAATCATTCTTGAAGCAGTAAATAACATAAGATTAGCCTTAGATAGCGTCCAAGATGTGCTTGTAGCATATGAATTTAGCAATTGCTCTGTCAGCAAGAGTGGTCTGATAAACATGGTCATTAGCAACGTGAACGTGACTGTCAAAACAAGAGTTAACTAAAAAAAGAGAGAGATCAATACCTCTTTTTTTCCAAATAAGTGCTTTTCAAAATAAAATGTGTACATTAAAACAAATGAGAGAAATAGAGCTGTTTTCTCTATCGGGTTACACTGGCTTACAGGGCTGAAAAGAAACCTGGGGTTGTTCTTATTTTCTTCAATCAGTGATGAATAGTAAGATGTACTAGTTTTGCAGAAGGCTTTTTTAAATTTATTTTATACAGAGCATTAAACTTTTTTTCCAGGCTAAATGAAGATCCTCTAAATTAAAGAGATGCCATTTCCTCTCCAGCTTATTGATTATTTCCATTGAGCTGCCCATTTGTGAGTTAAAGCAGGGAGCCAAGCACTTCTGATTTGAGGCTTTCTTTTGCAGAGGAGCCACAGTATATAGGGTTGTATGCAGCGAAGATGTAAAACTACTGACGAGACAATCGACCTCTGTGGGAGCAGAGTTTAGGTAACTGCTCTGCACTGTGTTGGTACATGGCACTGATGAAGATAACAATGGAGGAATTATATCCTTAAAGTTAGTTACATCACTTTCAGAAAGATATCTACTGTAATGATATTTATTGCCCACTGCTGTGAAACCTGTTAATGTTGCTTTGTCACCTGCAATAGGAACTTAAAGAGAACATACAAATAAGCGTCCATAACTGCACCTTATTGCACTTTGATTGTGATTGAACTTTGATGATGGATTGAGCAGCAATACCTATATGAATTTATCAAAATTGACCATACAAATACAGTGACAGAAGTCAGAAGACAGCTTTGTATGTTGTGTATCTTTTTTTCTCCAGTGAACCACAAATGGAGAAAGCTTGGAATAGAGGTGAACCTTTCCAGGAGTGGCCGGCCTACCAAAATATTTCAAGAGCGCATCAACGACTCATTCAGAAGGTCACAAAAACCCAGAGCAACATCTAAAGAACTGCAGGCCTCATGTGTCTCAGTTATAGTCAGTGTTCATGATTCTAAAATAAGAAAGTGACTGGGCAAAAATCCCATTCATGGGAGAGTTCCAAGTAGAAAATCACTGTTGACCAAAAAACACAAAGGCTCGTCTCACATTTGCCAAAAAACAGCTTGATGATCCCCAAGACATTTGGGAACATATTCTGTGGACTGACAAGACAAATGTTGAACTTTTTTGGAAAGTTTGAGACCCATTACACCTGGCATAAATCACAACATTTAATGCAAAGAACATCTTACCAACAAGCAAGAGTGGATTAGTCAAATTCCAGACTTGGGATGACCTTAAATGGGCTGTTCATGCTCAAAAGACCTGCAATGTGGTTGAATTAAAGCAACTGTGCAAAGATGAATGGGCCAAAATTGCTCCACAGCAATGAGAAAGCCTCTAAATCATTTAAAAACTGCATTTTCTGTTTTATCTTTGTCTATTATTAAAATCTGATGATCTGAAACATGTAAGTGTGGAAAAATATGCAAAAAACTAAGAAATTAGGAAGAGGGCAAATACTTTTTAACTGCACTGTGTATTCTTCTCAAAATATGTATAGCAGATACATGGTGTACATAGCCTAAAAAGACATAAAATAAATTGTTTATCAGGTGTTTTTGAAAATATGCTGCTGTCTAAGAAGTGATGGCACAGATCAGTCCTGCTGAAAATACTTACTCTCTCATCATTTTCCTGAGTTCCAATTTGTCAACAGTTCCCATGTGCACCCTGAACACAGCTTTTGTGCATATTCGCTGATGTCTCTTGTGAATGGGACCTTCCAGACATATGAAAGGATTTGCTGTTTCTTTTTCTTTTTTTCTCAGAATCTTCCTGCCATCTGCTCTCCACCCTCGACCAAGATGCTTCGAACTGGAACCCTCCACCCTTTAAAGCTCAGCATACCGTCTGCGTTAGTCAATCAATAGTTTTTCACATTGTTTTTGGTTTTCAGAATATTTTTTTTAGTTCATTTGTAAAGTTAGCTATTTTATGAATACTGCTTGATCTGGCATACTGCAACTGGAGACCTTAAGAGTTTACTGTTTGGAACTTTCAGTTGTCTCAGAACCAATGATGATACATTGCAGATTGCAGTTTTACCTTGGGAAGAAGACACACTGACAGACACAATGTTCAGCAAT
>JAMQGT020011407.1:0-47638 GCA_024447675.2 Pterophyllum scalare | reverse complement strand
TGTGTAACCTCTTTGGTTCAGTTACGTATTGCTGTTATATTTATTCACCACTGATGAAAGTCTGGCCAACGAGTTTGTACTTTCAGATGTACTGATTCATACCTTAGGTTTATGGAAACCTTTTCTGCATTTTTACTCTCAATGGTGCTGGTGGAGGATCAAAGTGTGGACTTCGGGATTACTAAAATCAATGCGCACTTTAGCACACATTCTCATTCTGTATTTCTATATTTCTTTCATCGCTCACCCTGTATGATTTCTTATTCATGATGTCCTTTGATTTCTCTCTTTGTTCTTGTGCAATAAGATGACTTAGAATGATCTTTGAAAAAAAAAAGGTTTGACTTTCTGGCAAGTTTAAATGATTTGTAATCTTTTTTTAAACTTTCTTTTTCCTTTTCTTTTCTCTTTCTAAGGAAACTGGGATGTAGGCATCTTTTCAGTCATGGCGCCTTAATGCCTTAATGTTTGGACAGAGACTCAACACTGTTGCTCTTCAAATGTATACTGGTTTGGCTTTATTTTAAATGGTGCTTGTATCTTAAAAGCACAGTGCAGAAGTTACGTAAACGATAAAATAAGTTAAGATGACATAGCATAACGCAACATAACAAAGTCACACGATGACAGAATCATTCCGAGTTTTAATAAAGCACAAAACTATTTCACAACATCTAAGCAAGTCAAGAACACTTTTGAGGAGGTAGATGTATCGTTGTCAAGGTCTACAGTCGAGAGGGTTTACAGCAAGTTGACCACTGGCCACATTCAAGAACAGAAAGACTAGCTTAGACTTTGCCCGAAAAGATCTAAAACAGCATGTGCAGTTCTGAAAAATATTCTTTGCACTGATGAAACCAAAATTAACTTGCACCAGAGTGCTGGGAAGAGAAAATCATGGAAAAGGAGAGAAACAGCAAATAATCTGAGGCATGCCACATTATCTGTCAAACATGGTGTAGACGATGTTATGGCATGGGCATGTATGGCTTCCAGTGGAACCAGCTCACTAGTATTTATTGATGGTCTGACTGCTGATAGAAGTAGCAGGATGAATTCTGAAGTTCACCGGGCTACACTCTCTGCTCAGATACAGCCAAACGCTGCAAAATTGATCAGATAACACTCCACAGTGCAAATGGATAATGACTAACACATACTGCAGAAGCAACCCAAGAGTTTCTCAGACAAATGGGATATTCTCAGATGGCCAAATCAGTCACCTGATCTTAACCCAATAGAGCATGATTTTCAGTTATTAAATACAAATCTGAATGCAGGAAACGCCCATAAATAAGCAACAACTTAAGGCTGCTATAGTAACGGCCTGGCAGAGCATCTCAAAGGAGTATGATGGAATGGTGACGTCCATGGGTCAGGTGACCTCACCCAGTCACAGTCGTCCAAGTATTAAAAACAATCCTTATATTTAAAATCATATCAGTTTATCTAATTATTTTTGAGCCTCTGTAAATGGGAGCTGTGTATAAAAAGATCTAAAATTCCTAAACAGTGAATGCAACCACTTGCATTATGATTATTGCTGCTTGTCTTGGCTGGGACTCCCTTTTAAAATCTCAGTAGGATTTTCCTGGTAAAATAAAGTTTAAATAAAAATAAGCAAAATAATTCAAGCTGAAAGTCTGCACCTCAGTTGATTTAAAATTCACTTTGGTGGTGTATAGAGGCAAGACTGTAGCTTTGTTTAAGCACTTTATATCTACCGCACTGTTTGAAAATGTTGTATTATATTAAATTATATAACAAAAAATCCAGTCCTACTGTGCCGTTTGTAGCTACCCCCTCATCTAAATATGAACACACCGATTTTCTTTTTTAGTTTTCTTTTCTGTTTGTTTGTTATGCATCTCACTCTATGTAGTGCTGACTAAGGATACTCTAGCCATGACTCTTTCCCGAAACTATTCATTCAATCATTTTGCAGTGTTAAATGACCTGAAACATGCCTGGAAGTTTCAGGCTTTTTATATGCAATTCCATGCTATTACGTAGCCTGCTGAGGTAGATGAAGGTAAATGTTATCGCTTTATTTAGTAACCAAACTATTTCTATATATTAACCTCAAATCTCAAATATTAAACCAGCTCTCACTGGCACATGATCACAAAGATTGTGATTTATGCATACACTTTTTATCACGTCTTCATCACCATCAACACACTTCTGAAATGTATACTGCATACATTACTAAGAATATAATCTGTATATATCCCCAAAAAGATAAATTACTGCAAAAATAGAGTAAACACTGTGTAAAGTTAGACATATCAATACAAATATACTTTTGCCCGGTAATATTTTAAGAAATCATTGAAGTTAACGTCACATTGAAAGCTCTGCCGTCGCCTAATCTCTCTGACAGGGGAGTCCCTAAGCACTTATCATCAAATGGCAATCTTTAATGTCCCTTGGCTAGAACACAGGCAATGGAGATTCACTAATTAACTGCTTTCCTGCTTTTCACTCTGCAGTGCTCATCAGTTGATTTTTCTGATAACTCATAGCCTGTCCCGTCCCTTCATTACACAGCACACAACTGAAGTAGCAAACAGATAGCATGCAATGCTATATCATATCCTGCTTCCTAATTTTAAATCAATTTTATGTTTAAAATGAGAAAAAAAAATGAAAGGATAAAAAGGATGCAGAGTGATTTATTTTTGAGTGATCCTAAACAAAACTTTTGTTCATCATTTTATTGCTGGGCAGACATTTCTGAGTTGTAAATATGAGTCGACAACTCTGAAAACACTTAGTTTTCCCCACGTTTTTGGTGTAGAGCTGCACAGCTTTAAATACAGTAAACTGCTTGTCTTGTCCTGCGCAGCAATGCTTGTCTTGACATTGTTGGTCTGTACCCTACTAGTAAACTACCATCATTTCACTTATATGTATAGATAAAAAACCACATATTGGGTTAATGTTGTTTACATCTATGTAAATTTAAAAGAAAAATCCTCTGCTGTGGTTATAATGTTTGATTATGTATTTTTGCTGTCTGTTGCCCTATCGTTTCCCCATCACTCTCCCTTCTCGTCCCCGCTTCCCTCCTCTCCTCTGCAACTTCTCCTTCTTCTCTTCCTCCTTTCTGGGGCTCTTGATTCCCATCTTTTTCATTCATGTTTAATCTCTCCTTGTCTTTTATCCACATCCCTAGCTGCCTTTCTCTCCATTTACATTATTGTCTGTGGAAGCTCCAAAGTCTACCATCTTTGTGGAAAATCTATCAGTGTGTTTGTGTGTATGTGTGTCTCTGTGTGTGTGTTTCTATATAGGACAGATTGCCAGACTTCCTGCCTGAAAACAGTGGGGATCAAAATAGATCAGTGTGATTTTTTTTTTCCCAGTCCTCCTCCTGTTTTTCCACCGCTACAAAGAAGAAGAAGATTGGAGAGTGTTTTATATTCTTTGTAAGATGCCCTCTTCTGGTAAAAGACAAAAGTGAAAGAAGAGAGAAAACAAATGGAGGGTTGATGCTTAAAAGACAATAAAAAAAAATCAGTGTTATTGAAAAGAAGAAGCAGGGGGAGAGAAGTGAGGAATAAAAATAAGGACGCAGGGAACCAGAAGATGATATCAAAAAAATACAGAACGAGGAAGTGAAAAGAACAAATGATAATTGGTGGTTGAGGAGAGACAAGAATAGATGAAGTTACAATATAAGATGAAATTATGAGGGGAAGAGGAAAAGTTATAAAAGTGATCTGATTGCATCTATTGTATCAGCGGAACAAACCCGGCGTGAAGATTTCAAAGCATTTTGATTTGAACTGCTTCTGTAGTCAATTTCCTCTGTACTACTTCTTCCTCTTTTGTCTTGCTCACACACACACACACACACACACACACACACACACACACACGTGCGCCCAGCTCTCTCGTTAGATCATTGGTCATGAGTAGCAAATTATTGCCATTATTGTGTTTTCACACTGTGGGAAATTAATTTTTAATGGGGAAGTAGTATTGTATTGGCTACTGTGTAAAGCCAATAAATAGTTGCTCAGACACAGATGGCCTTTAACATGACAGTGTTGCTCAAAGCAGAAAGAAGGTATTAAACAGTGCAAACAATACCTCAGCCTAATTTTTGATTATTGTTATTGCGTGGTTCTCTTGAGCATTCTTTATTTATTATAGCATTTATCCTGTTGCACTAATAGAGCCTGAGTGTGGTTTGTGTGCCCCACCTTTCCTGTATTTTACATATCAGCTGAAGCAGGCGTCTCCAAACTTTTTTCAAGGAGGGGCAGATTTGGATAATGTCAACGCCGCCTGATGACATGACATGACAGCAATAAAATATAAATATTCTGTTATTTAATTATTTCATTTCGATGCAGCAGAGAAACGTGAAGTGATGAAAGCATTCAAAGCAACACATCAGAGCATAAAGGTTATCTGAATTTCCAGCAGAACATACAGAAACTCTGTAAAATACAACTCTGTATATTTCTGATAGCAGAGCAACAGGTAAGGTACTGACACTTAAGTGAGGGGTTAAACTGAGATCTGACCTCAGTATACAGGGCAGTGGTAGACGTGTAAAATGTCATGTAGGTGGGAGTCACTTCATCCTGATCTTGAGCATAGGGGGGGACATGGGATTATACCATTATGTTAAAGCAGAGGGGGAGACAGATGTTCCACTGTGTGTGGGCATAGTCCAGGTACAGACAGCAAGACCATAGGAGACAGCGGTGCAAAAACACGTGAATATGAGTGACACATGTTAAAGAAGCAGCATTTGGCTGCAATTTAAGGAAATTGGAAATAGCAGAGCAGAGCACCATCACTGCAAACTGAAAATTACAGTGAGAGCAGGTTCCGCCACAAACCTGCACCGACATAACTGTCCATCCTTTGGTGCAGTTGGAGGAGAGAGGGCAAGCTAGGTCTCCATCTACTGACCCTGCTGAGACTGGTCCCAAACCAGCAATAACTGTTGCGGCATCCACCACCCTCCTCAAAATAGCAACTATAACCCATCCTACTGCAACACAAAGCAACATAAGTCAGTGTGTTTGTTTGTCCTGTGTTCCATTAAAAGTTCATTTAAAATGTTAAACAAAAATAAGATTTTTTTTTTATTATTTTAACAGGACAAATGCACAAAACAAAGCAATTATAAAGTTTATCATAAAAAGACCGACGGCAAAAGGGCTTCTCAGCACACAAACCATTAATTTTTTGCTGATTTAGGCTAAGATATGAGGCTGCAAATGATAACAAGTAAAGAGCCGTTTGGGAGCCAGACGAGCCGGCTCTTCTTTGGGAACCGAAAAAGAGCCGAACTTCCCATCACTAGTGCAGGGTTCCGTTTGTGACAAGTGTCTCTGGAAAAGTTGCGGCTTTGTTTCAAAGGGTGTGCAAATAGTTGGCTTACTACAGCATCTTTTCCTTGAAGGCTAAAGGAAAAAAAGAAAAATCAAAAGTTTATTGACTTGCCTCCCAGATAACATGTGATGATCAATTCTGCGTGCCACAGTGCTCCCGAGCCAGGCAAACATTAGCAAATTCTGCCTTTTTCTTGGGGCACATGTGTTCTTTGTCTTGGTCCTGGGCCACTGGCCCAGTATTTTGGGTGTTCTGTATGAGGTTCTGTTTTTGTTGTATTTCTAGTTGCCTTTTTTAGTTGAGATTCTTGGTTTGTTGTAGTTCCCTACTCTGTTTTTGCTCAAAGTTATTTGTGCTTTATTCTGGTTTCACTTTGTTCTTGTCTTCCCCGTGTCTGTGTACCTCTGTCTGTTTTGTCCCGGTGTTTTTGCCCTTTTTTGTGTTTAGTTTCCCTTCCCGTTGTTTACTTGTGTGTGTGGTGTTTAGGTTTCCTCTCCAATAGCTTTAGAGTTTAGTTCTCCCTGTGTTTTCCCTCAGTGTCCCTCCCTTATGGTGTGGAGTCTCTTGTGTCTGTTTTCCCCAGTGTGTATGTGATTCCTTGTGTGGTGTCAAGTCTGCGTTTGTATCTTGTTGGGTCACTTCCTGTTTTATTTTGACAGTCCTATGTTCCTTGTGCTTTGTTTTTGGTTTTGCTTCCTTTGTGTTATTAGTTTCATTTGGTTCACCTGTCGTTCCCTGCTGTTTCCACTCTCCCTAATTTCCTTGTGTGTATTTAAGCCCTCAGTTTTTCTCTGTTCTTTGTTGTGTCGTCATCTGAGTTCATCCTAGTTGTGTGTTCCTCAGTTTACTGTGCCCCCCCCCTTCTCCCAGGCTTGCTATTTTTTTTCCCAGTTCAGCCTTGATTGAGCTTTGTTTTTGTATTTCAGGGTTTTGTATTATATGAGATGATTCCAGCATTAAGGCTGTTTTGAGTCAAGCTCTGCTTTCGTTAATAAACTTGCCTTGTGTAAAAAAAAAAAAAAAGAAGAAAAAAGTTTGCCATGTTTAGCAATCAATATAGCCACTTCATCGCTTGCTCTAATGATTTCATTTGACTCAGAGGTCCATTAAGTGTCAAATGATCAGCGTGCACCTGCAGAACCTTCTGTGTCGCCTATAACCCCCACCTGAGCGGCATCACACAGCGTGGGCTGTGATTGGTCAATCATTCAATCTTCTTCTTTTTGAGGTTTTGAAGCAGTTGGCAGACATCTGTTACACAACACTGCCTCCATGAGTTAAAAAGAGGAACTGCATGCTGAGTTGTATTCATTGATTGTGCTGGCGGGCCAGAAAACTTTTTTTTTTTTTGACAAAACGCATAGGGCATATAAAATCCAAGTTCAGCTTTGGACACCCCCTGAGCTTAAGTATATACAAAGTTAAAATGTTACGCAGATTTGTGAGATTAAGCGCTGTTAAAGCTGGAAACAAGCAGAGAGCGCCGGTGGCTAGGTTAAAAAGGTTTTTTATCATCTTTAAGGCTCGAATTCCTGACGTAGATGAGCTGTCCTGCAATCTCCAGAGTGAGTCCCAGTCTCACACACTGTGTCTGTTGCTGGTGTGCTGAAGAGAGGAGAACAGGTGAACAGCTAAAAACACCATAATCCTTGCATGAGAAAGTTTAGAGGAGCCACAAAGGGCTGGACTGAAGCAGTTTCAGTTGGGAGATGTGGAAGGCATTGTGGATCATAATGCTTCCAGGGAGCATAAGGCATGCAGTTACAGGATTAATGAGATTCAATTTCAAAAGGAGCAATAAATTTAAGTAACAGTTGATTCAGTTTTTAATGGAATGTGTTTAGCAGACAACCAGACCTTCACACCTGGGGCATAATCTGGGCCAGGAGTTTGATGACAGACAACTTCCAGTTCTGTTCTGCCATCAGAGGGAGGGCTGCCTTGGTGGTCCACCACAGCTGATAGCAGCAGTGAAGGTGGAGCTGGATAGAGGCACTCACCAGTTCCCTCTCTTGGGCAGAAAACAGGGGTAGCTGATACCCTAGGAAGGATTCAAATGGGGACAGGCTGGTAGCAGAGGACATATTCAGCCCATGCCGGGTGTGTGTTCCAAGTCGACTGGTTGAACTGAGGGTCTAAGGGTCTGAACCGTGCACCTAAGGGTAGACTCCAGCTCTTGACTTGCCCTTTCCGTTTGGCCGTTAGTCTGTGGGTGGCTCAGATGGCAGAATAGAACTCCTTCCAAACCAGCAAAGTGAACTGAGGCCCACAGTCCAACACAACATCAGTGGATATCCCATAGAGATGGAACATGTGGTCAGTGATGGGCTGAGTGGTCTCCAATGTTGAGGGGAGTTTTAGGAGAGCCACAAAATGCAAAGCCTTGGAAAAACTGTAGTATAATAGTGTTACCTGCAGATGGAAAAGGCCAGTGATGAAGACCACAGCAATGTGGGACCAAGGTTGACCCAGAACAGGCAGAGGACTTAAGAGTCCCACATGTGGTGAGGTTGAATACTTGCTCCAAGCTCAGAGTGGGCAGGCTGAGATGTATTTCCATGCATCCTGGCCAGGTGTGGGATAGAATGGCTCCAACCCCTGTGTCTGAAGCGTTGACTTCCATGATGAATTGGTTGGCTGTTTCAGGTTGGATGAAGATGGCCGATGATGTGAATTGAGTGTTTGAATTAAGTGTTTGACCTGAGCCCACCTGAGCGGCCTGCCACTCAAAAGACTGACAAGGTAAGTAATTTTAGCTCCATCAGAAGAGTAAGTGTAGTTAAGTCACCTGAAAACTAAGGAACACTGCGTGAGAACCCCCTGGCACTTCTCCCACTTACCCAAGAAGACTTCCAGAGTTGGTATGAAGTCTCCCGACTGGCCAGTAGAGGTGAGGAAATAGATTGTCTTTGTTTGTGATCCTTACAGGATCCACATCCACTACGTGTGTTGCAGGTCTGATCAGTCTTTCAAGCTCCGTTAAACCTGGACACAAGCGAAGGGCACCGTGGTTAGGGTAAAATGGTTTTTATTGTGAGAAACAACGTCAAATTTTTTTGACGTGGATGAAGTAACAGTCCACAAGTGTTTTTCTCTCTACTTTCCCGCGATCTCGCGAGTAAGCCACAATCTCACGCACTGTCTGCTGATGGTGTGCTGAAGAGAGGAGAGAAGAGATGAGTGGCCGAAAACACAATAACTGCATGAGAAAGTTTAGAGGAGCCCAGCTTGCGTTACTGCTTGTGGTGCAACAGTCTGGCATTGACTTGGGAGAAGCTCGTCTCTTATAGTCAGAAATCAGTCAACTCAACAGCAAACAGTTGTGTAGACAGATGCAAGACTAAAGTGCAAGTGCACTCAAGTCAAGACCTTCTACATACTCCACCTCTGAAACACAGAACTGAAGCCTCAACATTATGGGTTAGCCTACTTTTGATGCCTTCCAACCAGTACAACCTGAGCTGAGGAATTAACAGAGAAAGACCCCCACCCCACGCCTTTCAAAAAAAAAAAAACATGAGAGTGAAACACTACTTTAAAGGCATGCATGGATAGAGTGCCTGACAAAGGATTTGGTCCTAACACAACATCCTGCTGCACTTCAGACCCAACAACATTTGGACAAAAACCGCTTTACCCCCAAGGACAGAAAACCCAAACACAATGTTGTTCATGCAGTAGTGGGTAGCTGGTAGACCTATAGGGAATCTAAATAACTACAAATACATGGCATCACACAGGAGATCCTGTTGAGTACTCAGGAACCTGCCTACATCTAAAAGATAAGGGGTACTCCTGTGAGGGCATCAGTGTGAAAGAGGCCAGCCACGTCAAAATTTAAACTAAACAAAACAAAACAAAAAGTGACTCACAAGTTGTTTCACCACCAGTCTCACCTTCAATCACTGGAGTATTGGATGGTAAAAAGCTTTGATTTACTTTTATTCTTGGAAGAATGTTCTAACCCCCAGTCAGCCAGTTAGAAGAGGAAGCATCAAAGTAACAGAATCTAAACCAAGTTCAGGTGCCTTCGGGGTAAAAAATAATGTTTTTAATCAAAGCTCCTCAACGATCACTGTATTTGTGAGTGGGTATAATGTTTTTAGCTTTTCAATAGTAGGAAAATTCCTGTGTCACAGCAGTTGAAAGAATAACGTGTGTTAATATACACTTTAATTAAAAGTGGCCACTTCCAAAGGTTTTCTGTGCAGTATTTTTTCAGCTTCCCGTAAAAAATAGCAGAAAAAAGTAGCAGTCAAGAAGCAAGCAGACACGTTCTTTTAGCTGAATCAATCATTACAGCGCTAGATATGATAATTGCTGTGTTTTGTGAGTTTTTAAAAAAAAAAAATAGCTAGAGTATCCTGAAGCAGGTGATTAAATTTTAGTCAGTGTTCATTGTTAAGAGGACAGTTGATATCTGCTTGTTAAGGGGTGATGTAGCCACCATACAAGGCTGCTATTTTCAGGTCAAAGCCTATATTCCAAGGATTCCATTTTTCTGTGTGTTTTGATCTATGAATCAATGGTATCCCAGAAACAAATTTAACTATTTAGATCAGACTCATTGTCTGACCAACTAATTTAAAACCATAGACCAAAAATAAGAATTAATGGTGTCATCTCAGACTAATTTTGTTCTCTGTCAGGGACCGCTCATGGCTCTTTTGATTGGCCGCTTGCAGATGTGCCTCACTGGCTGACCCCATGTTGAGGGTACTTTTACTGGAAATAACTAAACCCTCAGCCTAAAACCTCTAAATGACACCGGCTGTTCCGCTGTGTTTATATTGGTCTACTGACGCTACTGTAGCCTGCCAGGGGATGGCAGATCATTATCAACTAGCATAACTTCAACTTTGTAAGCGCTCATTTCCATGAATGGCTAAACTCTATCCTTCAATATAGCACCCAGGACACTTATTGTTGTGTTAAGTGAAATTATAAGATCTCTTTCAAACTTTAAAGGTGGCCAATTTTTTAATTTAATTTTGAGATGTCAAGGAGTAAACAGCGATTATGGCAGACCTCAGGCTTCTGCACTTTGCGTGCTCCAAGATAATGCACAAAAGATGCTGAATATGGAGGAGCCCGGCAAGAGGAAAAAGGAAAGATCACAGAGAAGATTTATGAATGTAGTGAGGGAGGACATACGGAGGGCTGGTGTACTGGGAGAGGGTGCGATGGAGGCAGATGATCTGCTGTGGTGACCTTGTTAGGATTATTCTGTAAACTTTCTTCTGTTTATATTGAATTATCATATCTTCTGTTTTCATGAGTTTTATACTATACTGTTTTATTTTGAAGTGTACAGGAAATACATTCATGCATATCCTCCAGGCTTTTATTGTGAAGGTCTGTAATAAAAGCGGAACAAGGGGGTTGTCCCGGAGGGAGACCGCTTCCTCTCTGCCCAGTGAACGGTCTCGTCCCTTGGGCCGGAAACTGAGCTCAGAGGATGGGATTTCCTCCTTGCGCAAGTAAAAACTGAAGGGCTGTTGGTGTCTCTGTTCTTTGTTAATTTAGAATGATTTTGAACCCATCAACCTCTAAAGGGAAAGGCCGAAAGGAGTGGTAGAAGAAGACTTTTTATGCCTCACAAAATAAATCCAGACTTCTTAGTTGAAACATTTTGTTTGCAATATGTCTGTGATGTTGACATTCCCGTCACAGTACATGCATACTACAACATTAAATAGTAATATTAGAGTATTATTCACTATAGTTACATACTATGGCTTCAGATATACTGTCTCATATAATATGTTTGTTTACTGTGAACAGCAAAATGATTAAGATACTTCAGCCAGTGTAAAAGTGCCAAGGTTAAAACAAAAACCAACATAGTGAAAAAAGCTCCATTTATGCAGCAACTTATCCAACTGTCAGTTTAATTGCCTGAAGGTTTCCTGTGGTGCCATGGCCGGCTTTACATTTTGTTGCCTGCATCGACTTTTGAAAAGTTTAACCACACCTGAGACCACTTTCAGCTCACCGCTGCCGTTGACCTGTGTTTTTGTTTGGCTTCAGCTGGTTGCACGAGTGACATCACATGGCCTTGCACTCTGCACAGTGCCACGTTTGATGAAAAAGAAACGGAGCACATCAGCAGAGACAGCTCGTACCAGCACAGTGGTGATAAAGCGGGCCTGTTTTGCAGCTACAGGACCTGGGTACCTCGCGCTCAGTGAGTCGACCATAAGCTCCTTTCGACACCAAAATATCCTGGATAGTCAAATGTGAGGCCATCTGTGCAACAGCCAAAACTTGGCAGAAACTGGGTCCTGCAACAGGAGAATGATCCCAAGCACACCAGGAAATCTACAACTGAGTGACTGAAAAATAAAAATATCAAGGTCGAGAATCAAATTGCAATGGCTTAGTCAAAATCCAGACCTTAACTAACTGAAATGCCTTAAGACAGAGAGTTGAGCATAAACAAATTCCCACAAATCTTAATAAACTGAAGCAATATTGTAAAGAAAAGTCATACAGAAAACACTTGCATCACGTTATTGCTGTCAAAGGTGGTTCTACAAGCTGTTGACTTCATTTTTTTTATTTTTATTTTTTTGCAAGACTTTCTAGAATCCTGTGAAAAATACATTTTTCACAGGACTGTAAGTTTCAAGATGTTATAGGTCGCATTCATCATAGATTTAAGAGAATTACTCGCACATAATGTTATTACTTTTACTCAGGGTGAGCTATTGCAACACTGATGATATTATATAACCTGAATTTGTGGGTGTACTGTGTCATGACAAATGGAGAAAAAAAAATCATGATTAACCACTGCATGGCATAGCACCTAATGAAACACGGCAAACCATGAATTATTAGTTCTTGGAACACGTCTGTCACCTATCAGATTGCTTGGATGTGACTGTCTAAATTATATTAACAAGTTAAATATGCTTTCATAGATTTGTTTCTGTGATACTGGATGCATAAAGTTAAATGGAAAAAAACACTGTTTACATGGGAGCTGCTCATGTCTTTAACAGGGGAATCGCGATTGCTTCGTCTTTGTCATGAACAATATATTGGCAGTTATTGAATAACTGTCTGTTCTACCTCCATTCAGCATCCATAGTCATGAATTAGAATCCAATGAAGACAAAAGACCGCATTCATCTTCTATTCATTTTCTTTTATAGCTGATTTTGGTGTCATATTGTTACGGACACTTGATAGGAAATTTAATAAGAAAAATTGCTCTAACCATGTAAATGCGATACAAAAGGCCACAAAGCAATGTAAAGACATTACAATGAAAAGTTATTGGCCAAAAGGGGTTCTTTAACATTTAATGGGACATAATAAACAAGCTTAATAAATAGTCTTCATTTATTTACTTAATTTTACATGTTACTGGGTAAAAGTCTGTTCTAGTATTTCTCTCTCACCTCCAGTTAAGAGTCCAGTTAAGTCCTTTAGTGGCGTACTTGTTACCCTCCTCAAGTGGCACCAAAGGACTGTTCTGCAACACTACTCAGTGAATCTAAGCTCAACTCATTGATTAACTTGATCAACATTTTGATTAGCCTGGCTGAGCCAATCGGATTTGTTCAGCTCTTCAGAAAGAGAGCTTGAGAATTAGTTATAATAGTTGTATTCAGACATCAGAGATTATTAAAACTTAGGGAAGCTTATTTCTGCCACTGGAAATGTTGAGTTAATAAGTTGAAATTTTGAGAAAAAAAACTTGAGATTTTGAGTTAGGTATGTCAAAGATTCAAGTTTATAATTTTTTTTTTTTTTTTAGTGGCAGAAACAAGCTTCCATAAAACCAGGTACCTGCGCTCATGGGGACATCTATGGATACCTGAAACACGATCAGCAATTCTACAGTTGGAGCAATGACAGTTGGAAGTGCTAAATATTTCACCCCAGTGGAAGAAGGATTTCTGAGTAGTGGGCTAGGAACTTAGTCAGAGTAATATCACAAAACAGCTGACAGATTAAGCAGGTATCCAGTTCCCATGCTATTAAGTAATTCTTCTTAATTTACTTGACTTCTACAGCAATCATAGATATAACAGGAAAAGTGTACCATGTTTCATCAGCACTAAAGTACAGTGAGATTAAGTGCCAGAAAAAGGAAGCTGCAGAGGGGACAAGGGGGCAACTGGCGCAGCAGTGGTGGTGACTTTTTATCAGGTAAAAAAAAAAAAATAGCTTGGTGTCCGTGTTACGTCATGGAGCTTGTGATGTAGCCTATTTTCTTTATTTTGCTCATAAATGTTTGAGTGGTGTTCCAGGAAATGCCGCACTTGGCTCAGGATATAGTATCATTTCCTCCCAGATGAAGTCACATCTCTCCTAACATCATAAATCAGGTTATGCTAAGGGATTATGATGACTGTGCAATATTCTCTCTATTTGATATACTGTAACTATACATGCACAAGTCACAGGTTCTTCTTGCAAGAATGAAGCAGCCGTGGTTGAGCGGTTTTCTAAAACAGTGCCGTTTAGGTCCATTATCCAATTAGTTTGCACTGAATGAACCTGCTCCTAGGTAGGTCTGACTTGTGTCAAATACCTTTAATTCCGTTGAAGTTATTTTTAATTTTTCTGATTAGTTTTATTGTTTAGTACTTTGTAGCTTGGATTTGTATCAGAAAAGAGGTTTGCTTGCCTTTCTTGTATTGTCAAAACCATGTTTGCTTTGCTGGGTTCCATAGTGAAAACCGCACAATGGGATTATACATCCCGACCAGCCAGTGATGTACTCATATTTCAGCCTCACTGAAACAGCCTCTAGTGTGCAAAGTTTTTGATGTCTTACTGCTTCTGAATTGCCTGTGCCACTTTGACTGTGTTGCGAAACAAAAGAATATATGGCAAACCGTACACTGCATGCCATCTGGAACTCGGCCTAGAGACCAGAAATTCACATTTGACAGATAAAGGTGATGAAAAGACATCCCTCTGACATCCAACAGGAAGCAACTTCTCATTATTTTTTCTCCTTTAGAGAAAGGAAGGAGAATCCTTTTGACATTTACTGGCATCATATTTGTTTGCCTTTATGCCAGATGGAGATGGATCATAGTAGAGTAATTCAGTGATTGAGGTAGCATAAAAGAAAGACCAAACAAGCAAACGAATAAACAGGATTGACACAAACAATAAGTAGAAGTGTTAGAAAGCGTGCAGAAGGCATGTTGCCATGTTGATTTTTTTTTGAGCCAGAAATGCTTAGCATAGGTGCAACCCACAGACTCAGATACACCTACTAATTAGTGTTACTAATGAAACGTTACAATTTCTCTTGCCAGAACTGGACCACAAACTCTGTGGACATCACCTCTCACTATTTTATTTTTTTAAATTCTATTTATTAATTAATTTCTGAATTCAGTTCGAACATGGGAGTCTATTGGAACTGAACCTTTTTTGGAGTCGGTCCTGACACTGGAGGAACTGCAGTTTCCCGCACTTCTACATGAGCTTTTTTTTTTTTTCTTTTTTCTTTCAGGTGTTACTTAGTGAAACCTCCAACACTTATCATTAGAATCACCAGAGCTCCTGCTGGAATCGACTCAAGTATGCTCAAGTAAACTGCATATAACAGCCCTGTGAGCCTTCAGGGAATTTAATGTTCTTTCCAATCTGCCTGCCATATGGTTGAATAGCTTGAGAAACCCCTTGATTTCATATTCTACATTTTAAATATTAAGTTTAGCAAAGATCAGCAAAGTAACCGTCCAACTGCGTGAGTTGAGATGCATTCTTTTGCACTGATATGCCATATTCCTGCCATAATCCATATTCCATATTCCTGCCATATTCAGTGTCCCTTGGCAGATGTTTCTGTTCTGAACACCTGGACTACGCCTCCTGTTAATTTGCATATGTCAAACATCTGATTTTTTTTATTTTTTTGTCTATACAGACAGTGTCACAGTTGAATACCATCAGCATTTGAGAGGAACCCTAAAAGCACTAAACAAAGTAAGAGACTAATTTAGATCAACTAGGCATCAATTCTCATGAAAAATAGATTTTTGGCACACAGGAGGAGTGAGCAGATATAACTCTATTGCCCACATAGTACTTTGTATGGCATTTGAATATGAATCTTCTTGGTATCGTTTTATTTTTCTCAGCCATTCTTCAGTAGCTAGTGAAGAGTGTCAGGAAGAGAGGGATGTTTCACTGCAGAAGTCGTGAATCGCTCTATAAACTTTGGTGTCATCAATCTGTATTATGTGCCTTTTAGGGGGAAAAAAATGCAATCCTGCTCAGTCTGACAAAACATTCTGCTAAGCCTGCAAGGCTGAATATTTTTGCTCAGCACCCATTTTAAGCATTTACTGCACATTAATTCTGTATTTTTGTTATGATTTCTTCTGCAGTGCTTGCAATAATCACACTAATCAGGAAGTCGTACAATACACTGCGCAAAAAAAATAAAGGGAACACTTAAACAACACAATATAACTCCAAGTAAATCAAACTTCTGTGAAATCAAACTGTCCACTTAGCTTCAGCATGACCGGTTTGGCAGTGAGTCAGTAATGGTGTGGGGTGGCATTTCTTTGGGGGGCCGCACAGCCCTCCATGTGCTCGCCAGAGGTAGCATGACTGCCATTAGGTACTGAGATGAGATCCTCAGACCCCTTGTGAGACCATATGCTGGTGCGGTTGGCCCTGGGTTCCTCCTAATGCAGGACAATGCTAGACCTCATGTGGCTGGAGTGTGTCAGCAGTTCCTGCAAGATGAAGGCATTGAAGCTATGGACTGGCCCGCCCGTTCCCCAGACCTGAATCTGATTGAGCACATCTGGGACATCATGTCTCGCTCCATCCACTAACATCACGCTGCACCACAGACTGTCCAGGAGTTGGCGGATGCTTTAGTCCAGGTCTGGGAGGAGATCCCTCAGGAGACCATCCGCCACCTCATCAGGAGCATGCCCAGGCATTGTAGGGAGGTCATACAGGCACATGGAGGCCACACACAATACTGAGCCTCATTTTGACTTGTTTTAAGGACATTACATCAAAGTTGGATCAGCCTGTAGTGTGTTTTTAACCTTTAATTTTGTGTGTGACTCCAAATCCAGGCCTCCATTGGTTAATAAATTTGATTTCCATTGATGATTTCTGTGTGATTTTGTTGTCAGCACATTCAACTTTGTACAGAACAAAGTATTCAATGAGAATATTTCATTCATTCAGATCTAGGATGTGTTATTTGAGTGTTCCCTTTATTTTTTTGAGCAGTGTATTAACGCAAAGCATTTTTCTTCAGTTGTCAGTCAGCCACACATGCTAGAACACATCAAGATATAGGGTTTCTGAATTTCACAGCTGAATTTGAGCATGGTTGAAATGGTGAAATAGATAATGATAGGTAATGAATGCTGAGGCCAAAGTAATAACACTCTTATTGAGATGGAGAAATCTGGAGGACAGTGAGACTGCGGTGGTTGTTAAGTTTTAAGGTAAGGCAGATGTGTCCCCAGAACTGTGAAATGAAAGGATGTGTGTCATGTTTAACATGATCTATTCAGCTTCTGCCCAAGCTTGAAAATGGCCTGGATAATATAAAAGGACACACAGGACGAGTATTTTTTTCTTTCTTGCCTTTTTTAAAAAAAATTCCCAGTCACAGTTATGGCAGTAGTTGATTAGTTACTTGCTTAGTTATTTAGTTAGGTTGGTAACCTTTAATGAAAGAAAAACATATGCGATATCATTACTCTTAAGGTTTCTGTTCTGAATAAAATAGACAAACTTATGTTCATTTCTTCAATAAACATCTGATCTGTATTAATCTAAAAGACCTTCATTTCCTTCGTCCTTTCAGACCTTCAGAGTTGGTTTCCTTGTACTGAGGTTCCATTCAGTCAGCTGAGGTTTAACTCAACAATGTGCTTTTAAATGATATAAAATAACAAAAGCATATAAATAAAAAATAAGATGACTGCATTAACTGTATTAAGCCCAGAAGAAGCCGAGGGAAATTGCTCTTGAAGATGAGGACAAATTGGCATCTGAATGACCTTTTTGAGAAGTGTGGAAAACCAGGTTACGGCAGATCCCTGCCCTGGTTTAACCTCTGATTGAAACTACTGTAGAGTGGTCTGCACTTGCATCTAAGAGTAAGAGGACAGAGCAGCTCCCCGAGTCAACAGCTGGTAGGAGGTCATTACTTACTCCCTGTAATGCACACTCTGCACTGTGAAGAGCTTTGAAGCCAGCTTTACCCGTGATGAAAAACAGCTGAGAACAGGACCTCTTTTTTTCTCTCTCTCTCTCCAGAGTTTAGAAAGAAAATGGGATTTAGAGATTGATCTGTATTCAACAGTGAAGGATCTGTTGTCCAAGTGTTTGGACAGCTGCATTTTTTGAAAGATTCTGGAACTTGGCCAGTTGACAGGGTTTTTGATGATTTGCACAATTCCAATAATGCCAAAATAGGAATTTGGGTTTAATTATGTTGAGGGAACAGCTGAAGATCCTAATTCTAGATATAATATGACAAAGTACAGACAGATTGACGGGGTTAAAGAATTTAGAATTGTGTTTTCAGAGGTGATAGACAGACTACTGACAGATGGGATGGGATGAAAAGTACTTTATCTTAAAAGAAATCCTTAAATTTGGTTCTGGTTGGAACCTTATGCTTCTCTGTAAACTGCTGACTTACTGACCTCTCATGCTGATGATTATCACTCATGAAGTTAATGTTAAGTTATTGTGATTATGATATTTTACTTTTAAAAAAAACATTCTTTATGAGGTACTGATAGGTTTGCAGCTGTATATTTTCCCCATTAAATCAAAGGGAACATTTTTCGTTTGTTTTGTTTGTCCGCACACGGGCATATGAGGACAATATGAGGAGCGTTACTGCAGGTTAATTGAACATGTAAAGGTCAGGCCTAGCTTATACTTCTGGCAAAAGGTGTGCTGATAAAAGCCATCACTCAGCCAACATGTGTATGTGAACTCGCGCAAGTCTGTAAATGAGGGAAATACGATGACAAATGCAGAAAGAGAAGGCATGTCCTCTCCTGTCACTTCTTTGAACACCCTTCTCATTATTGCTTCAAAGGTCTTTCTGGTTGTTTTGTTGCTTCATTGTCACTGGAATCGGCTCCAGGTTGGATTGAGCCAGCCACGGCCTCCAAGAGCAAAATTGCACGCTGGCACGATTTTATTTTACAATCACACTGAAGGACAAGAAAAAAAAAAAAAAGGACACAGAAAGAAATTTAATACCATCATCCAATTGGTTTTCATTTGTCAGAAGAACGTCCACAGTGTTACAACAGATTTACTCATTCTGCAGAATTAGTTTTATTGTCATTTATGTTTAACGAGGGTAGAAATGACGAGTTTTCTTTTATTCAAGTAATGCAAATGACATTCGTTGTCAACAAATGATTCATCTTCACACGTATATTTCTCTTTATTCCACTGGTCATAAACTTTACTGAGTCTCTTTTATTTTCATTTCATTTTTTTCAAACTCATATAATAAGATTATAAGTTATAGTTCGCTTTTCCCCTATGGAAATGAATTTATGTCAGAACCTGTTACCCGGCAGCGCCTGTGGAACTGGTAGTGACTCTTGGAAAAGTCTACTGATGTAACAGGCAAACCAGTACGGTACGGGGAGAGGTTTTATGTCCCAGTTAATCTTGCAGAAGTGCTAATCCTGCACTGGACTGAATCCCTCTCCTAAACTGTTACTTTGTACCTGTTCTGCTTCACTTTATTTTAATCCAGGCACAAGTTCTGTGTAAATTCTCTGTTACGTGAAATTCTGACAAAAGGAAACACAAACAATTGGGAACATCAGGTCATCCACGCTCTTAAATCATTATAGATTTAAACTGTTTTATATTCATGTGGTCTATATTGAATTCTTTAACGTGGTTTAGATTGTTTAAACTGAAAATGTTCTATTAGTGCTTACTTGTACAAACGTATGTGGCAGCTTTACACTAAAGCTTGCCTCTTGTAAAGTGACAAGTAGACCTTGGGGAAAGAATCTCATAGCACCAAGGTGATGCTACATTTGTATACGTCTGTGTGTGTGTGTGTGTGTATGGCTTCAGTGCACATGACTCATCATTTATAATGTACAGAGTGCACACCCTTGAGAAACCCTCCTTCCCACTCTTACTCTCTCTCGACATTTTTGCTGTTGCACTCTTTGCCACCGATGCCCTTTCTTTTCTCTCTCCCCGCAGCTCTCTCTGTCTCCAACTTCCTCTGCGTCTCAGTTTCTCTTCCTCTTTTCTCCCATGTGTATATCTCCTTGTTTCCTTTCATCTCTTCTTCCTTCCTACCACATCTTTCTGCATCTCTCCCAATTTATCTCTCTTGCGTATTGTTTACCCAGTGGCAGTCTGCAGTGACTGACAGCATACAAACAAGAGGTTTTGGCTGTGGGCTAAAGGCTACACAGAACCACAAACAAGCTCACTCACTTAGTCTCACTTACAAAGATGACTATACAAGTCATGGAGGAAATTTGCACAAATCCATCTGCTCACTGACACTTAAATTCACATTCAGAATTTAATACATATCACTGTCACCTCGCCGCAAGAAGGGCTGGAGTATGAACCTCATGATGTGGGGGCATTTTTGCATGTACTCTCTGTGTCTGTTTCATGTAGGCACGCTGGCTTATTCCCACAGGCTAAAGATATCAGGACTGTAAATTGGCCTAAGTTGACTAAAAGTTTAAGAAAATGGACGGATGAACGTGAGTGCTATGCATTCTGTACAAATGCACAATCTAAACACTGCACCAGGTGCTGCACTGTTGTAGAGGCACACACAGAAAATTACACATGCAAAAGCACACTGTTTCACTGTTGGCTGCTGCATACACTTTGATGACTAATAGACTTAGATCTGATGACCTCAGCACCTAATTTCACGTAATGCTCAACAGCGAGGATATTTTTATATGCAACACATTCACTATTACAAATATAGAGGAATTCACTTTCGCATGCATATCTTCCTCTAATAGTTAACCAGGTGCAGTGGAAATCTAACAATCCTTACAGTTTTGCTCGGAGGTTTGCCTCGTGTAAGGTCACTTTTGTTCATTTGTTTTTGCCGCCACCTGTACTTATTCAAAATAACTTTATTGTAACGTACCCATTACATGTTTTCATCTAACATCTAATATTCATTAGATGTTATTTTATTCTGTTAAATGTTTCCTAAACAAAAAGAAAACGCAGAAAACTCCAGATCCAGCTTTGACTCTGTGTGCCGGCTGGAGACTGTAAACTCAGATCGAACAAGTTGCTTTTTTTTTTCTTCTCTTTTTGACATGCGTCTGGGACACACAGACTGCTGTCAGTTTGTCCACAACACAAGATGAAGGACATGTGCAGAGACAAATAATACACATCTGGATATTAACATGGACAGTAGCGCACAAGCGTCTACTATAACTTGTCTGTCAGCGGTGAAGCCAGTAATATTTTCCACTCTGTTTGATATTCAGGTCATGTCAGTTCCAGGCAGACAAGTGACCAAGTAGTAGGCATGGGATTTAAGCCATATCAACACTCACTTGTCAAGATAGCCACTGTCAGGCATTATTTTTGTTATGCTGAAGTACAGATATGTTTGACGCACACTTGCTACACAATTACATAGCATGCCATTACTAATAAATGTTTGCTTACAAACAATTTATGCACTGTTATACTTTATTCTGTGGTCTTATCCTCTTCTCCTTATTTTGTTACAGCACCAGTGGTAGACAAAGAAATGTCTCAGACAAATGGGTTGGGGGGAAAAAAATGGCAGTAGCAAAGACTGGGCAGAAAGGAAGGGACAGAAATGGATGGGTGATGGATGAAACCAGACATATTTTGTCACTTGTTACTCACTGTGTCACTCAAAAAATGTGATGCATCACAGATAGTAAAATACTTAACTTTGTCCCTTTATTTTCTGCCTGTTTGCCAACAATGGATCAATATAGACTCTGTGGATGAAAGCAGATGTATTTTTGTTATGCTTGTCACTCAGAAAACAATCCCAACGGTGGAAGAAGACATACTCTCTGTGTGGGTGCTCTTTGGAGGCAAATGATTGGCAGACTGGGGAGTCGGTGGCCACGGGATCCAGCAATGATGATCTGTCACCCACAAACCATTAAACCAGTCGCATAGCTGGTATCCGGGATAGGATGGCTGTGGGGTCACCTGGTTTATTCTCGGTCTCCATGTGAAGAGTAAGAAGCAGTATAGACAGACACGGTGGCTCTTCAGTCAGACATCATCGGTTGCTAATAATAATTTAAATGAGGTGGTACAGATGTATTGTTATTCGTATTCAAGCACCAAAAAAGGAAACGAGAAAAATGTGGTTGGAAAGTTTTTCATCACATTTTCATCCTTTCGGTGGTGGTTGTGTTCTAGCAATGCTTGTCATCTCGTGAAGACTAAAAGGCATCACTCAAGCCACATAGGGAAATTACAAAGTGGTTTTACTTTTGAATTCTGCCTCCACTGAAGTGAGTTAGTGACAGATGTGATCAAATGTGACACAGTGTTGGCTTTGAGTAGCGCATGGCTTTGCAGCTTCAGGCAATGGATGGATGAGGTTTCAGTTTTTCTAATACAATCCACATCATACAACATCACATCACGTGTGCATCAAGCGTAATTCACCAGTATGTAGTGGATTGCCGCTTACTCAGTTGTGACATTATATTGACATGATGTGGTTATTGCAGAAATGCATTAACAATTCCCAGTGTTTGGAACTGAACATCTATGATTTGATGAGAATATCTAACATCTGCTGGTAAGCTTGGGCTGGTCAAGGCTATTGACATGAATAACAAATGACATCTAGCGGCTCATATCAGGCTAGGATCACAGAACAGGGACTACTGTGCAAACTATGTAAGATAAAAGAGTCTGATCTATAGTAGCAGTGCTGGCTTCTCTCATCTGTACCGGTGAGGGCTGTGGGGACATTCATCATTCCTAGACTTACATAAGGCTTCACTCGACTGCAAGCAAGCTCTCAGCAGTAAGTTGACATGCTTATACCACAAGTTCTACTGGTCTCTGGTTATGTTTTCATTTCGGGATTTTGACTAGCATTCCCTACAGTACTTTGGCCCTCGGGCATGTTTCCTTGAGCAAACTCTGCTGAAAATAGTATTAGTGTCCTCAGGTATTCAGGGAGAAGGATTGAAGTCATTCCAGTAGATTCAATAGTAGGCATCAGCCAGGTACAGTTGTTTGGTTAGAAAGAAAGAAAGAAAGAAAGAAAGAAAGGAAGGAAAAAAAGAAAGAAAGAACCTTTGCTGATTCCGTTCGAGTTGAAAATAATTTATGCCTTGGAGATGACTTGTAAGCAGTGCCAACTGGTTGATTCTTGATATGAATCTGTTGCAGCAATACAGCTCACAGTCTTCTGCAATCTACATGGATGCACTATTGATTAAACATGATTCCTGTGTTAAGAAGGGAAATAAATGACTGCAGTTGTTCTGAATATCAGAAAGTCAATATTAGCAGTCCTTTGCTTCTCACTTGGCACCTTTAAATAGTCCCTGTTCAAACTATTTAGCTAATGCAGCACATGAATATGGGGGCTGAACTGCTGTCGGGATTTGTGCGTTGCTTTCATGATGTAGGCTTTACCCTTGAAACTGAGTCTTTGTGGATTCAGACAGTGCGTGCTTCTACCGCTCTGGTTTTACTTCTCATATGAAATAAAAACAGTGTTGGGTCGCCAGTGATCGTGGAAACACCCTCACAGTGACTGCAGTTTTACCTTATACACTATGGATGAATGTATTAAATGTGTTTAACAATTGAGAAGCGGGATAAAACATAATGTCTCTATTATTAATGTCACAGTGCTGGGTCATTCCTCGTATCCGGTGCCATTTGAGTCCCCATGACAGAACAGGGTGTATTTTGTATAAAAATGAGCCAAATTTTTATTTCTTAAAGCTTGTCTTACACTATTGATCTCCCCTGTACCACGGAATACAATTACATGTATCCAGAATTAGCTACAGATTTTTTTTTTAATCAAAAGTATCCTAAAATGCCATGTCCCCAATCTTCTTTGTTACACATGAGTTAGAAAAATCCAACTAATGTTTTTTGTAATTTTGACCATATGGTTGATAATGTGTTAGTCTGTTTTGCATCAAGTGAGTAATAATGGCTGAGACTGAGACTTAAATAGTGAAATTCAATTGGTGGACTGGAGTGCTTTGTTTTCTTTAATTGTTTTATTCAAGATCTGTCAAGTCATTATATTAATTTAAACAAATGCTGGCAGGATGCATGCAATGCTAGCTGCATGTGTGTAAATGTAAGGTTACAAATGGGTGCTGTGCAAATATAATAATGGAATGTTAATTAGACATTTGCTCAGAGATTGGAGCTTTGTTCTGCAAGGTTAATGCCTGGTTGCAAAGTGAGATGTTATGGCAAAAGCAGCAATTTTTAAATATCATTAAAAAAAGATAAACTTAAGAATCTTGGAATTTATTTTTCCTTAAATAAAGAGAAAGGAGCTGTTGTTAACAGTGGTGCACATTAAAGTTTATGTTTGTTTCTCTGGTGTAAGATTCTGAACCTGCTACATACGTGAATAAAGTGTTATTAAACAAAGTAAAGCAGACGGACGGGTGAAAATGGGTGATGTGATTTGGAGCGGTGTTCTAGCACCTTCTGTTAGTTAGTAATTATTAATTAAACAGTTTGATGCAGAACAGGCTGCCGTCGAGCCAGACACACTTTCATGCATTCCTGTGGTCCATCCGGCTGATGCGCTGGAGTCGGCTTTTTTCAGTTGCTTTGGTGCAATTCTCACATCATTTTTAATTATGTGGATATAGCACATGTGTAGCATTCATTTTATTGTTTGATAAAATTTGCTTAAATGTTTAGTAATAATGTGATTTTGAATCACAAATTTATTTTGTTATGCAAAAAAATAATACTTATTCAGGGAACCTGTTATGTAACGTACATAACAAAGTCACGTTAAAATCAAATAGCTCTATATATTATTATCACTTTGACCTTCAGATCAATCTATTGACCCTGAAGAAGAGGTAAGCGGTCAAATGTGACACGAATCTTTATACAGAATGTTCTATATGTTCACAATACACACCACACTTGTAAGAATAATAGTTGCTAAGCTTACAGGGCTTTTTGTCAATTTTTGACCAATACATCGTTAAGCTGACCTTTAAGACCTGGTGGATGTAAGCCAAATTTTAATGGATCGTTAACACGACTCCACTCTGTGCCCCTACAGTTTTATCAGAATTCATTCAAAACATTTTGTGCTGTCAAGTTCACAGACAGAATGGCAGAATGCACATATGCGGACGCTACCAAAAACATAACCGGCACTTAAGCGTCTAGCTAGTTCTACTTAAGTGGAAGAACTTTTTAAGTAGCATCATTTCAAAGACAAACTGTTTCTGTGCAGCGCAGCACACAGTCTGTCCGCTACAGATACCGTTACTGTATTTCTCAGGGAGAAAAATCCAGCATACAGATCCAGGCACTGGTTGCCAACGTGATCTTGTTATTTCACAGAGAAATGTGTTTGACAACAAATTAAATGATAATAACTTCACATTGTTCAAATTTATAGTGGACAGTAAATGCAGTTTATGTGTTGTGGTAGAGTTTACAGTGATGGATGTTGCACAGCTGCAGGGCAGACTGTGATATGATTTTTACCAAGTTACGTCCTGAGTAGCAGCGAGAGAGACATGCCGCTGAAGTAATTTGCAATTAAAACGTATTAATCTTGCAACAGTTAAGATGGTGCTAAAAGTATAACTTTCAAGGGTAAAAGCTTTTATAACCTTATCTGTGTTTCTGTCATATGCGATTGGATACTCTGTACATGTAGCTTTTACGTCATCTTCACCTGAAAGCTAATTTAGATATTGCTTATAAAACAAACAAACAAACAAGTGCAGAGATGAGCTTCAATATAGTGACTGAATAATAGGAGTTGCTTCTGCAACTTCATCAATTTAAGATGATGATGTTCTTTAGTAGCATTTGCCTAATTCCACCTTTGTGCTATCTGTATTCCTCCTTGGGTAGGTGGAAAGCAGCCGTAAGGGCCCATGTGATACCTGCTTATGTACTGTAGGATGCATTTGGCTAAATCAACAAAGAGCAGTAAACCTCAGAGCAGCAGCACAGGTCAGCTGATCAAAGCTCAGAAAGCAAACAAATGTACTGGAGCTCAAAATATAAATTATTAGATGACTCATTTCCAAATTGAGTCAGGTTTTCCATTCTGCACTGGAACATAGGTTTCCCTCGCCTGCCAAATTCCCCTTTAGCCCATGGGGGTCATAACTCTGTTATAATTGAGTTTAGACTGTTATTACTAATGTTCTGTGCTATGAACACTATTCTTTCTTTAAGTTTAATTAAAAAATAAAGAAAATTAAACTTGTTCCAATACTGAAAACAGGTTAACTGAGTTGCGCTTGCATTCATTAAACCTCAAAATAATAAAAGTGTGCCATGACTATTGTGAGTTTAGGGTGCTTCAACATCTTGAAGGTCACTGGTATGTTTTTTGTATTATTTGTCCAATTGAGAGTGGCAAGCATTCATCTAGCCACTGAACCTTGCAGGATTACTTCCCGTCTCTCCCCATTGACCTAACACTTTAGATTTATTTTATTTTTTACAACATAAGTGAGTGGGGTGACAGCAGTGGCGCAAGCAGACAAACAAATGTGAGAAGGCATTAAACCTTTCTCGTCATTTGCCATTCAGACTGTCTCGCAGGCTATAGAGGTGAAGTGGTGCACAGCTGTGGGTGAAAGCAAGGTGATGTTAACTGCACTTGTCAGCTTGTCCCTTTGTGATACTGTGTGCAATTTGTGTGGATGAGTGGCTTGTGTGGACTGGGCAAAGCAGCTGGAAACTCTTTCCTGTCATTTGTCAGCCAAAGGTGATTCAGGACGCAGGTGGTGGCTCATACAAAAGGAGACAAGTGAGTGGATCGTGTGTAGCTGTGGTCAACACAACCTAGTAATTTAGAAACGTTAATATTTATCATCCTGTGTCATGGAGTCTCCCCCTGTTCAGAAAGTTCATTTGCTAAAGAAAATAGTTGGGGATACACCCTGAACAAGCTGACAGTCCATCACATAGACAAGCAACCACACACACACACACACATGCACACACGCACACACACACACACACACATGCATCCACACTTAAAGCCAGCTTAGAATCTAAAACACTTGTCTTCAGGGTGCTGGATGAAACCCATGCAGACACAGGAAGCTGACCAGGAGCGCTGAGCCTACAAACCTCTCGCATTGAGGCGACAGTGCTAACCACTGCATCACCATGCATTTACGTTCCAAAACTTGAAAATATGTCCTAATTTAGGTGCCACGATTTAAGTTTGTGATACTGCCGAGTGAGCGTGGCCGGAACTTTCAGTTCAAAGTTAGTGCAACTATCTGTTTCTATGCTCGGTATTGATCTGGTGCCTTAGGTTATATTAGAAAACTTTCTGTTCCGTGTGGGTGTGAATGATGTTAAATGGTCAGTCTCAGCTCCATCTTCAATATAAAATACACAACTAATGCAAAACAAACCTGAAAGACAGACTTCATATGCTGAGAAAAACAACTTTAAAAGTCAAGTTGTCTAGCTCGATTCCATGGCCTTTCAAAGCTGCAGAAATGCCAGCATATTTTGAAGGCACTGGCTCTTGGAACAATACCATGTATATGTGTATGTGTATGTATATGGATATGTATATGTATATGTACTGTATAGTAAAAAGGCACAAGTGGAAGGCGGGCAAGAGCCAATTAAGTACTCCTCATTGGCTGCTTGGATGCTTGGGCGTTGTGGCCACTGCCTGGATGCCTTTGTAATTTCTGACATTAAAACTTTATTTTAAACATCATTTCAGTTCATACATACAAACCATTTTAAATTCTCAGTGAGGGAAACTACTTTGGCTGCACAGCATGTCACATGTTTGGTTTAACCGTTTCAGACTCCATCCTTTAATCCGACTCTGGCACTGTTAGGGTTATGCTGGTGAGTTAGGTGAGTTACGTCATATGTGGAAAGAGCAAGAAAGAAAGATAAGAAGTGCAGTGGAAGCTACTTTCACAAGCCTCATGTGGAAAACTGGAAAAAAAAAAACAAAAAACAAAACTATCAATATTGTGACATTTTGTAGTTTACAGTATAAAATTTCTGAATTATATATTAGTCCAAACTTCTGACCTAAAACAGAGTAATCAAACAGCAGCCACTATAGTTAGTATGGTCTGTTGCTGTTCTAAGGTTAAACTATAAACTTGTAGTCATTTTTAACATAGTGATACACTGACATTAACTAAGCTAAATACTTTTATTTGTGTTGAATGTCATCCAAAAAAAAGATGTAATTAAAAGTCCCAAATTAACTTCACTACCTGTAAAAAACAAACAAACAAACCAAAAAAAAACAAAAAAAAACTGGACCCCTTGTACAGCGTCTCAGGAGCAACTAAAGCACTTTTATGGTCTCCCGATTTGCGTATCCCTTAAGCAATATTTCCAGCTGTTTTGTTTTGTTTTTTTCTTTCTAACCAAAGGTGACACTGCACTCACTTGCTGTTGCTCTCTCTTTTTCTCTGGGACTACCGGCTGACATAAAAGGTTGTATGAAAAATTACAACACTCCTGAATATTAGAAGTGCCTGCAAAATACTTTCCCAGCCTATCCATCATCACAGGGACACACGGACCTATTATGTGTCTGTGCACGTGCGTGTCTGTGTTTGGACACTGAAAAAGTCATGGTGATAAACATGTCTGTGGTTTGTATATGATTGTTATAGGTGTAGTGTCTGCATAACCTTGTATATGGTGTGCTTTCATCTAATGGGACAGTTTGCTAGTTAACCTCGCCATGATGCCGGAATCCATCATTCCCTCTGAAGCTAGAAGGAACGTCCACTAATGTGCACATTCTGTTTGCCTTACACAACGGGAACACAAACACACCTGACTGCATGGCTGGCGTTCAGGTTTACCTCGCATGGACGTTCTTAAGATGCAGTATCGAGCTATGCCTGATATAGAGTTAGCATGGAATAAATGGTGTTAGGCTCTGTGAGGGATCGAGCTGCTTAAGCACAACGAACACAGTGTGATTTTTTTTTTTTGATGGATTTTTTTTTCATTCCAAAATGATTTTTAGAAATAGTTTGGGGCAGTTAAAATAGGTTAGTTAAACAGAACTAAATGTAGGTTGTAATGCTAACATGGGGCAGCAGAGTAACATGGCAAAACTACAGTAACTGCTCAAACCAAACCAAATTCAAGCAAAACTGATCCAAAACTGACTAAAACGGACCAAAAAACCAAGAGCAAGCGGCTTATCATACTAACTTAAACACACAGAGTAACGTCTGCTAACATATTATGTAATAATAGAGAAACAAAATCAACACCTAAATAGTAAATTTGGCAACACTTGATATGTTCCAGTCAGCACTTCCTGTATTTAATATTACCGCCTTTCACTGCAGCAGGCCGATCTCCAGCTTCTGGGAAAATAAGAAAAAAAAGGATGAATACAACATAAGATAAAGTAACAGTATTGAATATATGAAAGCTATTGGAGTTGAGAGTGCAACTTCCAGATTTTGCATCAACCCCCCACCTAGCAATGCTCTATTAATGTTACAGCTACTCACTTTTGTTGCCGCTGGTTTAGACATTAATGGCTGTATGTTGAGTTATTTTGAGGGAAGAATAAATTTACACTGTTACATAAGCTGCACACAGACTACTTTTCATTGTGTCAAAGTGTCATTTTGTCAGTGTTGTCCCATGAAAAGATATACTTAAATATCTGCAGAAAAGTGAGGGGTGCACTCACTTTTGTGATACAGTGTAGGTATGGGGTTATGGACAGGATAGATAGTGATTGCAAATGAGGTCATCACACATCACACCTCAGTTAAACTCTTAGCACATCTAGAAATACAGGTTAACAGGATAATAATGCTGGAAATAGCAGTGGTTGGGTATTATGTTCTGCATTCTGTGCATGTCTACCTCAAAAAATTGAAGGCATTTCTTTAGATGTGGCCCAATCCCAAACTTAGACAGATATGATGGACCTATCTGGACTGGTATGATGAGACAAGATATTCCAAGGATGCTTTGAAGGAACTGCTTTATTTTTGGCACAGGCAAAATTTTAGTGTTGATAGGTAACAGCAACCCCATTAAAAAATATTTTGGGGCATAACTGAACAAATCATATACTAATTATTTTTAAAAAATGTTGGCAGAGACATGCAACCAAGAAGATGTCAATATTTATAAAATATCTTACTATAAGATATGAAATCTCTATCTGCCTGTTATAAATTTTGAATTTATACATTTACAACACCTAATAAAAGCATTGTATCATTTTCATTTCATGGCCAATGGCACAAACATGCCAAATAATACTGTAGCATTAATAGTACTAATAAATAATAATTTTTGGACAGATTACATACATTATAGTCTGATGCTATCTCCCACTGTGCACTCTGAGATGAATCTTGCACGTTATTGCCATGCAAAATAAATAATTCCCAGACACAGTATGAGACAGGACTTGAAAAATACCAAGTTTCACGGTGTGCAGACTGTGGGCTATGTTAATAAAACATTCAGCAAATTGAGCATAGGAAAGGTGGGGCTAAATAGCTATGCTAAAAGAGCCAAGTACCAGCCTGCTGCTGCATGCAGATCAGCTTTCATCCCTGTCACTGGCTTTTTCACCTGCAAAGAGCTGCATTTTACACTTACACAAAAGTGCTTCATTCATGAATAGTGAATTTTTTTCCCATCTATCCTCTTCTGCTTATCCAATTCAGTGTCGTGGGGGGGCCACAGAAAGGCCCCAACCAGATGGCGGATTCGAACCCAGGACCTTTTTGCTGTGAGGCAACAGTGCTAAACACTGATACCTAATTGAGACCTAATTTTAAACAAACGAATCATTATCTACTAAAAAGTAGTTGCACTGGAGCTGGTTTCCCAATAAAACATTCAAAGTCAGATAAAAGCTCAAAAATAGTTGCTATGATTAATGTAGTTACTACTCAAATGTCACATGAGTCACAGTATGAATTAAAGAAAATCCATGCCAGGATTATATCATCTACAAATGTAATAAGTGAGGCTTGGGATCGTTACAGATAATTGAATGAGTAGAGAGATTTACACCTTTTTTTTCAATTTTCTGAAAAAATTCCTGATTTGTTTTGTTTGTTTGCTTTGGTAATATTGTTCATATATATTTTATGCCACCTGAAAATGAAACAGAAACATGAACAGTGCTCAAGATATAAAGCAATATGGTGCACTGTTGTGTTCAATCAGAATGAGGCTCGGACAGTGCGGCAGTGAGGTGGAATAAAACCACCTGATTAGTTTTAACATAACCATCTTCACGATTTTGCAATTGAGAGGCGGAGAATGTGGGAGAGAAAAAAGGAGCAGACATTCATTGCAGGCTACATACTGAATTTGAATTTGTTCTGACTTAGCTAATTCTGTATGTATGCCATGTTCCCTCAATGTGCAGGGGTTTGTCCTACCAGAGTATCTATATAATAATATATATCCTAGTGCTTGGGTGTGTGCTTATATTATATATATATATATATATATATATATATATATATATATATATATATATATATATATATATATATATATATATATATATATATATATATATATATATATATATATATATATATACACGCACATATATATATATATATATATATATATATACGCACATATATATGGGGGGTTCCCATGATGCACTGAGTGTTTCTTTTCATTCACCTCTTTTTACGCTGATTATATACCAATCTGCATTTAATCCTTAGTTATTATTAATCTCTGGCTCTCTTCCACAGTGTGTCTTTTGTCCTGTCTCTCTCCCCTCAGCCCCAACCATAGGGGGTCATTTTGACTCTTTAATTATTGTAGCGTCTTGACCTTACAATATAAAGCACCTTCAGGTGACTGTTTGCTGTGATTTGGCGCAATATAAATAAAATAAAATTGAATTGAATAAGGATAAAGCAACTACTGTTTTAACATTGAAAAATTAGAGCTCTCATAAGAGTTTTACAGTGTACTTTGAGCTAAGACTGCAAATACTGATATTTATAGGAACTGATGAAGAAAACAAACAAAAACACAAAAAGAAAAATACTTCTATTTATCCACCCCGTATTGCACAGCAGCATTTTGGGAACTGGGTTTAATTATGTTTGTTTTTATCAAACATTTAACTATTTAAATAGATAAGATAAGGCTGAGAAGATGAAGTGAATTCCACTCTTCTTTAAACAGACATGTAGACTGTTTTATTGTGCTGTGGAAAAACACTGCAACTGTGCCAACATTACATCACAGCATGACAAAAAAAAACAAAAACTGTCTAACTTGTCAATTATCTGTGTGTGTGTGTGTGTGTGTGTGTGTGTGTGTGTGTATGATTGTACACTCTAATAATATGTTTTATATATAACTAATAGAATGCGCCTAAAAATATACACAAGCAAAGCAAATCACTGGATGAAAATGTCATTTGTATTATTATCAGTAACAACTGTATTTTTCTATCTCATACCCTTTTTAGGATGGTATGGGGAATCTGCGGGTGACCAAAGAAGGCGTGAGACTCGAAGGAGTGTCAGAATTCTTATTGCCTTTATATGTGAAAGAGATCCAGTCTCGTAGGGTAAGAACACATCCATCTGTGTGTGACTGTCTGTGTGTGTGTATTATATATATATATATATATATATATATATATATATATATATATATATATATATATATATATAATGTGTGTGTATGTATATATCATGTTATATGGGCCTGTGGTCAAAAAGAAAGCCCTGCTGCGTTAGAGAACAAAGATGTATGAGTTGATTGTGTGCCTCCGTGTGCACCTCTGTATTCCAGCCTCTATAATTAGCAGACATCAGATGCTGTTCCCGGCAGTCAAGGCCTATTTGTTATGTGTGTAACATAATATAGCTGTACGTATGAACCAACACTCCTTCCTGTCTCCATTCATCACACACAGAATCATCATCAATCTCAACAGCTGAGGCAACGTGGACACTTTCTTATGCTAGGACAACCCTCGTGCCACAGTGTGCATAAATGTGTGTGTATGTTTTTTTTTGTATGAATTCTAGCAGGGGGCTTTGTCATGCTGCCACAAACAAATTGTATGGGTGTATTTGTGTTGAGCGAATGGCATTTGTTGTTCAGTTGCACAATAAGAGATTAATGATATGGGAAAGACGGACAGAAAGAAACAAAACAATACAACACCCCAGTACAGTTTTTTGTTTTGTTATTATTTTATTACTGTTCAACCAAAATTCTTGGAAGATAAATGTGCATAATCCCTGCATTGCTCAGAGATGTTCTATTACCCAGATAAAGCTAATGGTTCTTCACATGAAGTGTGACAAGTGAGGTTGTAGAATGAGTGAAGGCAGATGAGCACCAATGAAGGGGAGAACAAAGTAATTAGAGGAGAGAAAAAAGAAGAGAAGTGAAGTGAAAAAGGCAGACATGTCACAAATGTTTTCAGTTGGATTTGAATACACATTGCTGTAGAATGTGGCAGGATAGTCACAAGAGAATCAAGAGAAATGAATGAACAATTGTAACAAAAATCAGTTTTTTATTGGTTCAGCACATATATATATATATATATATATATATATATATATATATATATATATATATATTCAGTTTTCTCTGGCAAAATGCTTGCATTTTATGAAATATAAGTGAGCGGTCAAGAAAAGGACAGATACATTGAATTAGGACTTGTTAATTAAAGTGTTTGATTGAGCCATCTGAACTTAAATTGGCAGTCAGCTGTTTGATAAAACTCCCTGGCAAACATCGGAGAAGTCAAGTGATTGCAAATAAACGTAACAGGGTAGGAGCTTACTGCATTAGGTGGTACTCAGAGGTTTCGGTTTAATGTGCTATGATTTGCTTGATACAGTATTCCAACTAGCCTACAATGGAAAGAAAAAAAGAGGTTAAAACAACAGATAGTGTATAAGCAGCCTATGTTTATGGCATCAGTGGGAGGTATCAGTTCAGACATTTTGCCATTCACCTGAAAAAGAAGTGGGAAGGAAGGACAGGATCCAAAGAGGAAGAATAACTTATTGCAATAAAGAGTCAATTTAGAATGAAATAGGGCTACAATGATTCCTCGAGTAACTCGAATAATTTGATTATAAAAAATCCTCGACACAAATTTGTTGCTTCAATGCTTCATTTAAAGGAGACATATCATGCAAAATCCACTTTTTTAGCCCTTAAAATACATTTTGTTGTGCAGGAAATTTAAATGCACTCTGTCACGGTGCTGCGTAGCTATCTTTATATTCTTTATGGGTCATATTTTTCAGTCTGTTCAGTTTTCTCTATTTCCTGTTACGTTTTCTTATCTGTTACATCACAGTATTTGCTGTGGAACTGCTAAACAAAGTCATGGACTTCCGGCTTTTAGATTAGATTCAACTTCATTATCATTGTACACAAGTATACAACAAAAAGTACGTTCCAGAACACCCATCCAAGAGACAGGTGTCTGCGGTCATGCGCCGTTATACAGGCGCTACCGTAAATTCCAATACCAATTTGTGAATCCTCCATTTTTTTCTCACAGCGATTTTGTAGTCCAAGTTCAGTTATGCCGAAGTTGCAAGTAGACAAGTCAAAATGCTCGGTTGTTGGGTGTATCAACCCACATGATTCCTCACAATGCCCCCCGGCATTAGAGCCTCTACGAAGTGCTTGTTTCTCTGCCAGTAGCTAATCCTATCGCTGCTATCAAGCTACAAAAGTGGCTGAACGGGGTGGAGTGGAACATAGACATACACTATACCTAGACGCCGCATGGAGCGCTAACTCGTATGTCAACGTTGCCGCCGTACTGGATGTGGCAAAAGCAGCCAACATAACATGAGAAAGATGCTGCACTCTGGTGCTGTGTGGAGTTTTTCGAACCGTTTTGCAGTCAAAATGGGATCACATGGGATTACCTTTCACAGGTAAGACTGAAGATTTGTTTTTGATTGTATTTGGCCATTCTAAAATTTTGAAAACAGAATTTTTTTTTTTTGCCTATTAGTTTCCCAGTGTATATTAGTGCATATTTGAATGTGTGAATGAACGCATTAACTTAAATAACTTTGCAGAAAGGCGCTTTATGAAGTTCAGTCCATTCACTTTATTAGTTTAAAGTGCAGATCTGCCATATCCAATATGACGGACGTGCTGACGTGTCACAGCAACGCGTCTACGTATATATGTCTATGGAGTGGAGCACTCCGCGACCTGGAGGGGAGCGGGGCGTGAAATGTCTCATTCACATTTAAAGAGACCGCACCAAAACGAGTTGCTCTAAGACGCGCCTCAGAGCAGGGGTAAACGAGGGGTCTGTGGAGCTACGATAACGAGGAATTCAGACCAAAGCATTGCAGTTCTACTTTATATAGACCGCAAGTGAATGATTTACATATGAAATGGAAGGATTTAAAAGCATGATGCATGCCCTTTAAACTCTGCAGCTCTGGTGCCTCCATGTTTCACCCACATGAGCAGCATTAAAGTTCTCTGTTTGGAAAAGTGACCCTTTAACACCAGCTGGATCATTGCCAACAGGTCTTTCCACACCTCCACTGCTCTCCACACCCATGTTTCTGTGTGTGTGTGTGTGTTTGTGTGTGTCTGTGTGTGTGTGTGTGTGTGTGTGTGTGTGTGTGTGTGTGTGTGTATTGTGCTTACTGGGCTGAGAATTCCAAACTGTTAGCTACTGGAACAGATTGCTATAACCACATTTTGCTAGCGGGTGCCACCATTAGCACTAGTGACCATTAATTACAGACCCCCTGTTTGGTACAGAGGAACTCTGTCAAAATATTTTTTATGCTTTAATCCCTGATTAGTGACTAAAAATAGACCTGCAATAGAAACATTAAGCTCATGCAGCCCCCAGTTTTTCAACAAAAACACTGATAACACAGCAGCAGCAGTTGTTTTACACGCTGTGTGTCTGCGGACACTCGGCAAGCACAGAGAGGCAGAGCCGTTATCGAGATGGTGAGCTCAGGTGGAGCGAAAGGAAACATTTTTCTAGCATCCAAAGCGGCAGCGTTTGTTCCTGTAACCACCATTAAAACCTTTACTGGGAAACAGCTGGAAGTCCTTCATCAGCCACCTGATCAGCAAGTGTCAACATGAAGAAAAGAGAACTTAGTAAGGGCACCATCCACCGCTGTTTGTTGCACACAGCAAAAAATCACCAGTAAATCCACACAAGTTAAAATATGCAGATGATAATCGATAGTTGCAGCCCTAGAAGGAAACAGTGGCAGATTTATTTTTCACTATATGATCACTGCCCATATTATGAGCCTAATTTTTTGACACAATAGCTTGGTGTCCCCAGTGAGTTTAATGCAGTCTGATAATCCTCAAAATAACACAAAATAAGAAAACTTTAATATCTCTTTAAATTTTAGTAAAAAATATGATGTACAGAGATGTAAAACAACAGAGGAAAAGGATGAAGATGACATCCCTCCTACACAGCTGTATTATGTCTTGCTCAAAAACATCATATCCTCACACACAAACATTTTGCATAATCGGGGCCATCCCCCAGCAGTACACTGTGGGAGCAGTAAATGGAACATTGTGACTCCAAGTGAAAACTGCATATAAACTGCACACTAACAGAAACACAGACACAGTGAGAACCTAGATTGGAGGAGTGGGTTGTATAAGCTGAGCGGAAGAAAGAGAAACATAATTGTGGATAGAAAAGAGAAGGAAAGGAGGTCACAGTGAAGTAAAGGGGTAAGAGGGAGGCAAAGAGATGCATGCAGGGATAAAAAGTATGCAAAATAATAATAATATATTTTATTTGTAAGCACCTTTCATGACACCAAAGGACACTTTACAGGGGTTAAAACAAAACAGATCACATAAAGCACAAACAGAAACTAAAATGACCAAAGGAACTAAAGCGAGTATGCGATCTTGAACTGGTAAGTTTTGAGTCGTAATTTGAAAACATGAAGAGAGTCGATATTGCGAAGGTCTGGTGGGACAGAGTTCCACAGCTGGGGAGCAGAGTGGGAGAAAGCTCTGTTCCCCATGGGCAGAGGGAACAGTAAGGCGGATAGAAGAGGAAGCGCAGAGGGTGCGGAGGAGGAGATGATGTGAAGAAGTTCGGCTAGATAAGGAGGACGAGGTTGTGGATGGCCTTGAATGCTTACAGGAGGATTTTGCACCGAATTCTGAACCTAACTGGGAGCCAGTGGAGTTGCTGCAGGGCTGGGGTGATGTGGTGAAATGAGGGGGGGGGGTTTGGTGATAATGCGAGCGGCTGAGTTTTGAACCATTTCGAAGCTTCTGGAGGGATTTGTGAGGGAGGCCAACTAAAATGGAGTTACAGTAATCAATACGGGAGGTAACAAGATTGTGAACAAGGATGGAGGTGATATGCGGGGAAAGGGAGCGGTGGAGACGATTTATGTTTCATAGGTGGAAATATGCAGACTGAGTAATATTATTGATATGGGAGTGGAAAGATAAAGTACTGTGAAGGATGACACCCAGACTCTTAACCTGAGGGGAGGGGGAAAGTGACGAGCTGTCGATTGAGAGGGAGAACCGGTCAACTCTGGATGAGGTGGATTTTGTTACGACAGGAGGAACTCGCCGTTTAATTTAAGGAAGTTTGAGGTGAACCAGGATTTGATTTCAGATAAGCAGGTGGTGAGGGAGGAGGGTGGGAGGTAAGAGTTAGGTTTGGTGGATAAGTAGAGCTGGGTGTCATCTGCGAAGCAATGGAAATGGATGCTGAATTTGCAGAAAAGATATTGCCAAGTGAAAGAAGGTAAGTGATGAAAACAAGGTAAAGTAATGTTCTCTTCTTCTCTCGGCGGAGGTGGACGCCTTTTCTTTCTCTCCCAACCCTTCCTTATCTGCCCTACTTTTTAGAACCTCTCTCTACACATCTTCCAATCTGGAAATTAAAATTATGGATCTGGTCAGCTGGTCTCTCAACGCTATTGATCACATTTTCTCCACAAAGAGACTGGGAAAAGGAGAAACCTCGTGTCCGAGTGGGACATACCTGGCTGGCTACGTTATGGATTCCTGGGGTGACTGGAAGATTACGTGCCTGGCTGCACTGTCGACTGAGGACGTGGAAGACGCATACCTATTTGGCTTATTGATAACAGGATTTCTTCTGATTGGCCGTGGGGGATACCTGTTTCATCGTGAAAATCTGAAAGTCTGGGCAGCCGTTCGGGCCTCGGTAAGGCTGCCTGGCCAGTGTGATGGTATGTGCAGAGCAGTACAAACTCAGACTCAGTATCTGCTGGAGCTAAACCGGAAGTCGGATGCAAGTCTTGAGGCTCGCAGGCAGGGCTGGACTGGGACAAAAAAAATTGGCCCTGACATTTTTGGCTTAGACCGGCCCGCAACTATTCTCTTAAAAGCATTTGACACTGTCTTACTCTTATTCAATGTGGGCCTACCTTTTGCTAATAATACTTTTATACTTTTTTTTACACTTACTTCAGTAATGCTTAAATTGCAAAGCTTTTACTTATCATTTAGCAATTTTAAAATCTGTTATTTCACTTGTTTGTTAATCACATTAATTTCAGTTTGATCTCCAAAGAAACTGAATGGATTTCTATGTCTCCTTTATCAAACTGTAGAACAGTAGCCTTAAATGTTTAATGGATGCAGTTTAAAGGTTCAGAGCTCTAATATTCGGCAGCACTGAGAGTGCAGTCAGCAATAAAATTATTTAGTGGACTAAAAATGTTTATTTTACTGCTCTGAGCACTAAATCACCAGATTAACGATTTGCTGTGGCATTAATCATGTATCCTTTTTTACAACAGTGTTGCCTTTTACTGGTATATTTTTTTAATGTTTTTATGTGATAATGTATCAGGAGTAGGTGGCACTCATAGGGATCATTTTCTGTGGAAGAGTGACGTGATGTGTGAACCGCTGTTACGGCCCTAGCCGGGCCTGCTGTGGCTTCCTGACCTACTGGGTGTGGCTTGCTCTCTCCAGCCTTGGGTGCCACCCCTTTTGGAACAGCTGACCCAACTCAGCAATCAAGCTGGGGTACTTAAGGCCAGAGAGAGGAGAGATCAGCCCAGTGATTGCCAGAGACTGTTTTTGTTTCACAGCTTGGGAACTGTGTTGCTGCAGCATCTTACTCCTGCTCAGTGGAGAGGAGGGTGTTTCACTCCTGCTCAGTAGAGAGGAGGGTGGTCTTTTGTTCTTGTGTGCATGCCTCTTAGCTTAGGTTGTTTACGTTAAATAATTCCTGTGTTTTGTTTTTTCTTTGTTTAAAGGTGATAGCGGCTTGTCCGTCTCTTTTTATTACAACCTTTAATAAAAATCCTTTATTTTACCAGTTTTGCTTTCATGTCTCCTTTTGTCGACCCGGTCACTTTTTGTTACTTCCCCAAAACCCCCTAGAACACTTTCAGGGAACGTAACAAGTGGGGGCTCATCCGGGATCTGACAGAAGGTTTGACATTTGCCTTAGTTTGACTTCTTGTTAGTTGGTTGGTGGGCAGTTGACGTAGTGTTAACTGCAGGCAATACAGCTTCCCAGTTAAGTTAGGTGAGTGTCCAGCTGAGCTCTTTCGGTTCTTCCATCGGAAGCTCTTTTGTTATTTTGCTTTTCTTATTTTTGGAGTAATCCTGGGTGGGGATTATTTCCCTGTTGGGGTAGGCAATTCAGGGCTACTGCCGCTGAAGTTCTTGCCTTTCAAGTCATCAACAACCGCCCCTTTTACATTGGTTAGGTGCTGCTAACACCACCCTTTCATGTTAACCTGTCAGGACAAACCTGCTATTAAATAACTTAAACAGTTAACTTAAGTTGAAAATCATTGTTTATCCTGATCACCAGTGTTAGGCTAAGTTAATCCAGATAACCAAAAGATACCCTGGGTATGCTGAACTCGCTTCGTAGTGCAGGTCCCTGGTTTCCAGAGAAAATCCAGTTTCAAAATACACAAAAAGCTGAAAGGTGTGTTTTATTGTGTTAACTAATTATTGTGGAAAGTAAAAAGCAGAGTGATTTAGCCCTCGTCATTAAAATGTGTTCAGATTTGGCAAAGTGATGATGATTCATCTCATAAATCATGTCACGCTGCTCTCCCCTACATAAGCAGCCTTTATAAATTAAAAGTATTGGTATTGGTATCGGCAATACTGGCCCTGTATTTACTTGGTATCGGATGGATACCAAAATTTGCAGTATCGCACACCACTATTTAACACACATGCTCGGACTGAAACTAGCAGGAGTTACAGGGGACCATGCAGAGAATGGGTCGGGCCGCTTTCATCCTATATCCTGATTGGTTCAGTCCACTGTCTATATTGACGATGGGCCAATGGGTTACCCCCTCTAAATTGGGGCCATCTCTTAGGGGCAAAGGGAAGAAAAAAATCCAACAGCATCGGCCCCCGAGGACTGTCAGCCCACCGGGCAAATGCCCGGTACGCCAGGATCACCACTCCAGCCCTGCTCGCAGGCCAGCTGCATTTGTGCCCGCAGGCGGAATGGATTAAATCTTAGAGAAGTAGTCTCTCTGCGCGGCCGGGATGGAACCAAGAGAATTCAAATGATTGGAATTTTTTCACCATTGAGAGTTTTTTTCTCCAGTGAGACTGTAAGGCTGTCAGCAAATTAATCAGTGACAGCCTGTACAAAACAATTGTGTTTGGAATTTGGCCTCCCTGGCCAGCCTTGAATAGCCGGTAATCTCATTTTCTCCTGGATGTTATGTAACCAGATGCTCCACTCCCCCCCCGCACCATCCCATCTCTTTTGACCATGTGCGAACTGGTATCCCTAGCGACCAGACGCTGCTGATGAGCATTCCACCTCTTATCAGGAACTACTAGCCGAGGGGGAGCTGGGATTGGCTCCACAGTATCCCTTGAACTCCTCACCTCCGCCGGCTCCCTCCCTCCCAGCCTCCCCCCACCCTCCTGCCTTTCCCCTAACCTCCCCTCCCCTCCTACTGCTTTTCCATGCCTCGAATGTGCACTTGCTATGCTATGCAGAGGTTTTTGCAACCTCATATTGTGCCTTGGGGGGCATAGTACGAGATGATTTTTTTTCTCCTCATTCGCGTTCGCTATTGTTTCATCTTTTCAAACGGCAGCGCCTCTCTGTGATGGCAGCATGGCTGCAGACACTTATCTCCCATGTTTGTCTTGTTTGTTTTCCTTGGATGGGTGGTCTGTTAACTTTTATTTCCCCTTTGCGGGATTAATAAAGTAAATCTTATCTTAAATGGAGGGGTGCCAGGACAGAGCCTTGAGGCACACCTGAAGTTACCAGGGGTGGGAGGGTTAAAGACTTAAGCTGGATGAACTGAGTGTGGTCTGAGACCAGCAGACTGAAAGTAACAGATCTAACAATTACAAGTTTAACATCCCAACATGAATTGTGATTTTGTAGAGTTCTGATTGTGTTACCTTGTTTATTTAAAATTTCTGGCCTTGAATTTGATCTGTGTTGGTTTAATTACAGTGTTGTTTTGTTGTACCTACCCTACAGGTAAATAGATTACCGTGTAGTTTAAGTGTGAGGTCAGATGAATCAACATTGCTCACAAATTTAGCAAAATAAACCTTGCTGCAAAATAATTTGTTTTCTTTTTGAGCCAAGTTTTGATTATGTGCTCAGAGATTTTCAGGGAGGCAGTGCTGGAGGTTATGCTTTGTGTGTATGTGTGCATGTGCACCTGCAGGTCATAATAACATACCAGATGGATAAATGTGAGAAAGCAGTGCATAATACCCAGAGCATAACTGACACAATCACCATACATTCCCAGCATTTGATTATTTCCCTGCTTACTTGTGGCACGTACCTAGTGCATATGAAGGCTGTGGAGGCACAGAATGAAGCTGATAAGCAGGCAGAATGGGTGCCAGCCATGCTTGGAAGACACTAGACACATTATTTTGCATAAATTCTGACAGTGAATGTAGAGCTGTATAGTGTAGGACATTTTATTTGCTGTTTTCATTTCAATTTAGGGGTTCACATTCTCATACATAACAAATGTGTTAGAGATCAGAAGCTTTGGGTGTGCAAAGAACAGGTAGGGGAAAAGGTCCTCACTGTTCTGATCTGTAGGCTTCGTCCTAGAGCTGGGCAGTTAATCAAAAATTAATCAAAACTGACACTCAGAATCGCTATTAAACTTAATCTTGCACATGGAGGTTATTTCTTTCTTGCTTAATATATATTTTTATGTATTCTGTTAATATTTCCCCCAGTGTGTGCTTATTTTCTGTCCCCTTTACCACATGTGTCGTCACATGACTCCACCCCGTCCGGTCTGCAACATGGAGAAAAACTCAAACACCGAGCTGACGCCACAATTCAAACTTCCTTCTTTTTCGTCAGTTCAAATATAGCTGTACATCTTTAGTAAATGGCTTGAGGTGGTGTAAATGCTGATTGGATGAAAAGCAAAGAAAAAAATACAACCTAACAGTAGTCCATTTTTTGTAAACTTATCAATCCACTCCAACCTCCTCCAGATGTTTTCTATGTCCCCTTAATTCTTACTTCCTCGATGTAAAACTAAGTGTTTAGCGGACTAGAAGTCAGGAGCTCTGGGATGATTTTAAAAGCATCTTTTTGGGGATATTTCATAGTGTATTGGTGTATTTTAACTTTTGATCCGTCTGTATCTCACTCCTTCTCTTTTATATCCACAAAGATCTTTCCTTGGTGACACACACATACATGACTGCATGCATTCACATACACGCTCAAACACAGACTCTTGCCTCTAGGTCCTATAATTGTCCCCACAGGGACCCCATGAGGACCTATCACCGCCACAGGAGGCACACAGAAAACTTCATTTATTCTGTTCTTGCTGTCCTTCTCTTTTTGATTCAGCTTTTCTTTTATGTGCCTCTGTTCCCTTTTATTAGGCCTTTCTCTCTCTACCCCCTGTCTATGACATTTCTTTCTCTCTCTCTCATTGTACCCTTCTTGCTATGTCAGTTCTTGGTCTGTATTTCTCTCTCAATCCTGTACTGATGCTGGCTCCCTGGAGACAAGCATAGTTAGATGTAGTCGACTGCCTGGATAGGGCTTCACTTCCCGGGAAAAAAAAAAAAAAACCTGCACACACAGTGGAGATATGCGTGTAAAGGGAGAGAGGTAAGATGTAGAAACAGACATGTCATAGGGAGTGGAACCTAATAAACAGCCAATAAAAAAGCTGAAAAGGAGATGTATGAGATTGAAAAAACAGTAATGCCCATATAAAAACACAATGAAAAACTTAAAAGCAACAATCAGTAAAGAACTCCGGTCATCCATATCCTGTACCGCAGCTTCAAGGAATGCTGAAACGTACAGGGGATGGGTGCAATAACTTTATTTTTGCTGTTTGTCAGTTTTAGATTTATTACTCCTTCTTTCTGCCTCATACTTTCTCCGTGGTTCTCCTCTGGGGACCTGAGCAAGCTGAAACTTCTCCAACTCTGGAGCTGTAATTGAATAGCAGAGACTTCTAATGGAACATTAGGCTGTTCCTTCTTGGCAGGCCCTATTGATTTTGACTTTGCAGCATTGTAAACAGTCTCAGATAAATGTGACTGAACGGATGCAGACCTTAGTATAGACTATAATTCTGAGGCTGTTGCTGTGGGACTGTTGCGCCGTGGCTGGTTTGACTGATATTGCGTGGCTTTGTTTGACGTTGATAGAATGTGACCTACAGGAGCTCACGAACGCAACTTTCTCTAAAGAATAACTGCATGTAATGTTTTTATTCCTTTGTTTTTCTGTTTATATCTTTTGTTTATGATTAAGAAAATGTTTCAAAGCTCAGCTGTCAAGCACGCTTGATTTTAATTGCAATCACCTGGCGCACACGGTGTAGGCTGGTTTCTTTCTAGTTTTTTTCATGATGTTATTTGAAATAGCGAGTGGCATGCTTTTATGTCTACAGCACTATTTAGCTTTCTTCAGTGTCGTTCTATCAAGTTGTCACCTTCCATTAAAATGACTAAAGATATCAAATACATCTGGTGATATGATTTGCCTGCACTGTCAGTTCCAATGGCTAGAAATATTTTATTTGAATTTTTTTGTGATATGCTTCATTGAGAGTGAATAGTGAAGATGCTAAATGACGATTTAAAATCTTTAGAACAAAATGAAGTGTTGCTTTATTTCACATTTATGTAGTCGTTACATTTTTTTTGTTCCAGAAAAATGGGCAGTTTTACACTCAGTGGGCATATTAAACTAATATTTCTTATAGAGGTTTTCTTACCCTGCCTAAAAAGTAAGTGCACACACAAAATTTGCACCGGATTTATGAAAAATGGCAAACGTTATATTAGTCAATCAGAATGAATCTAAATCAATGGGCTTGTGCTCACTACCTGAAATTTGCATAACATAAGATAGTGTCTATTCATTTAAAACAAACAAACAAACAAAAAAAATGGTAAAGCCTGCACCTTTTCAGCTTTTTAAAAAAAAATTATTTACTGTAATGTAATTACATATGCTAAGATTCTGTGTTTAATTCTGATTCTAGACATTTTCGACTTATGGTATTTAAAAAAAAATGATGTGTGGCCTCTCCAAGTCCAGCAAATTTAATGTGTATTTTATTTAAACAGCTTGTCAGCTTGGTGGGTGAAGAGCTGTACATTTTTTTCCCAGCCTTCAGGCTCAAAAGAGTATAGCTGTGAGAAGGTGAGAGCTCCGTGCAGTCATAGATGTTTAAACTTTTTCTGTGGCCCCATCAACATAAAATGCATAAGCGAGTGAAGCAAATGAAGCTACTGAAGGTAAACAGTAGGAAAAAAGAAAGAACTTTATGTGCTTTTTAATATTTATGCAAAAGCAAGAATACTGTCATATATTTATTGTAGGTAAGTGAAAGCGTCTGCTTGACTTGTCTGCATATGTCTCTGTCCTATCTGGACAAATGTCCAAATTCCTGTGTGTCCACTGTGTGAGTGTCTGGCATGTATGTGTGTCCCAGATGTGGTCATGACCTATGTAAAAATAGACTCCATTAACATTTAATAGCATTTTTTAGAATGTCAGTAGAATGAAAGTCACATTGGCCCTAGAGAGGAGAGTGGAAATGAGACAAAATGAATAAGAATATTAATCCCCTGCTCTTAAAGATCATTCCATCTCTCCCTCAAGCTGCTGTCTCAGAGGTCACATCATCTAAAAGCCACAACAAATCCCCTCATCACAAAACTTGACTGGAGAGAAAGGGCACATCACGCCATACCATGTTAAATCTAAGAATTTTAATAATGCTGTCATTAAAATGAAAATCGCTTGACCCAAAGTCCATCAAAATACTCTTCCAAATTTCTCGTCAAGTAAAATTGTAACTCTGCCTTTGGCAGCAAGCCAAAACCCTGCATGTTGTACCATCCAGATGCTTTATCCTACATATTTATACGGGCGGCATCAAAGTGAATTAAACGAACTCAGAAATTTTTACAAAATGTAAGTGAAAAAAAAAAATCTGGAATCTTTTTTTGTTTCTTTTTCATTTTTAAGCCTTTTCCCTTCTAAACCTGAGACAACGTGCTCACTGTAGTAAACTAATGTTAAAAACAGCAATACCTGCTCTTGAACAGCTCATTTTCTTCTAACCAATCCTGGCTCAAGGCAGCACATCCCTCGACATCCATAACTGCTGCATTGCTGGCATAAAGACAGTAGTAACTATTGAGCACAAGGCCATCAACTCTGTGCCAGCACTCCAGTTAACATCTGATTTAGTGAACTGCACACGCTCAGGGTCATTCGTAGCTGGCTGGGCTTCTTCTTGAGTGCTGTTTTATTTTAGATTTTATTACCTAAACCTAAACTTAGCCCCATTTAGTACTTTGCTTGTTCTATCATTCAGTAAATCCCATGACCTCAGATATAATATGACAGCCACAATTTATGCAAAACTATGAATTGCAATGCTTCGCTTTAAAGCACGAAGAGCTGATATTTCTCTTTATATTCAACTTCGAATACCCTCCAATCTTGATTTCTGTGTAGTAATTGGCATAGTGATCAGGCACGCAGATAGCTTTGTACAGTTAAATTTATCTTTTAGCCCACAGCTATTTTCAATGATAGCATCAGTGGGAAAATGAGGGCCTATATTAGGTAAAGGGACAGCCAAGATAGAGATGTTTCATTTGCCACCAAGAAGCACCCGTTTAAAGCCTTCATTCAGTGTACCAGGTCATGTAGACTGCATGATCTGACATAATGGGATTCATGTAGCTGCACATCGCATGAATAAAGCATGGTGACTGTTAAAAGATAAAGATAAGCTAGTTTGGTATGGCCAAAGCTGTAATACCCACTCCCTTACATCTCTTCTTTTAAACTATTCTATAGATTCTACTTGGCCAGTCATCATACAGCACTTTTTTATACCCACAACTTTTCTGACAGGGTAATGTACATGTAAAGTAAAATAAATGTGAAACGTTTCATAAACAATCCCATTTACACACACTTCCGCACGTATACATACACTATATTGCCAATAATATTCATTCACCCATCCAAATCATTGAATTCTGGTGTTCCATTCACTTCCATGGTGTTTAAAATCTAGCACCCAGTCTTGCAGACTGCTTCTACAAACATTTGTGAAAGAATGGGTCACTCTCAGGAGCTCAGTGAATTCCAGCGTGGTACCGTGGCAGGATGCCAACTGTGCAACTGCTCCAGCCGTCAGATTTCCTTACTACTAAATATTTCACTGTCAACTATTAGTGGTAATATAAGAAAGTGGAAATGACAGCAACTCAGTCATGAATTGGTAGGCCACATTAAATCACAGAGCCAAGTCATTGGATGATGAGGTACATAGTGCGCAGAGGTTGCCAACTTTCTGCTACAGACCTCCAACTTTCATCTGGCCTTCAGATTAGCTCAAGGACAGCGGAGTCGCGTTCCCCGGAGTGACGAATCACACTTCACCGTCTGGCAATCCGATGGACAAGTCTGAGTTTAGCGGTTGCCAGGAGAACGGTACATGTCTGACTGCATTGTGCCAAGTGTAAAGGCTGTTGGAGGTGCAGGGTTATTTTTCAGGAGTTGAGCCCAGCCCCTTAGTTCCAGTGAAAGGAACTCATAGTACTTCAAGCATGCCAAGACATTCTGGACAATTTCATGCTCCCAACTTTGTGGGAAAAGTTTGGGGATGGCCCCTTCCTGTTGCAACATGACCATGCACCAGTGCACAAAGCAAGGTTCATAAAGACATGGATGAGCAGGCTTGGTGTAGAAGAACTTTTCTGCACAGAATCGGGAACTAGAACACTTTTGGGTGGAATCAGAGCGGAGACTGTGAGCCAGGGCTTCTTGATTCTAGACATGTTCTCTGGGGTGACGAATCATGCTACTCCATCTGGCAATATGATGGACGAGTCTGGGTTTGGTGGTTGCCAGGAGAACGGTATTTGTCTTGCTGCATTGTGCCAAGTGTAAAGTTTGGTGCAGGGGGGATTATGGCATAGGGCTGCTTTTCAGGAGTTGGGCTCCCAGTAAAAGGAACTCTTTCACATACCACAACATTCTTTACAATTTCATGCACCCAACTTTGTGGGAACGGTTTGGGGATGTCCCCTTCCTGTTCCAAAATTACAGTGCACCAGTGCACAAAGCAAGGACCACAAAGATATGGATGAGCGAGTTTAGTGTGGAAGAACTTGACTGACCTGATAGAACACCTTTGGGATGAATTAGAATGGAGACTGTGAGCCAGGCCTTCTCGTCCAACATCAGGGACTGACCTCACGAATACGCTTCTGGAAGAATGGTCAAATATTCCCATAAACCTTGCGGGAAACTTTCCCAGAGTTGAAGCTGTTATAGCTGCAAAGGGTGGGCCAGCATCATATTAAACCCTATGGATTAAGAATGGGATGTCACTGAAGCTCATATGGGCATGAAGGCAAATATTTTTAGCAATATAGTGTATATATCTGCCTACACACACAACTGGCATTCATTCATATAAGTTCTCTCTTTTGACATGCTCGTAGTGAAAATACTCTC
>JAMQGT020011406.1:0-23683 GCA_024447675.2 Pterophyllum scalare | reverse complement strand
GTTATGTCATGTACTTCGTTCAGTTACGTATTGCTATATGCTATATTACATGCATGTCTGTGACGAGTACTCACTCTTTAGGGAAGGGGATGGGCTGCAGTAGGCTGGCCAGAGCAGGTCTCCAGTCATCATAGTCTGACCTACCAGCCACAAAACAAGAACATGGAGTCAGTGTGACAGTGAAAGAGGAGGGTGTAGTCCCCAACCTTCAGCTTAAGCTTACAACTGAGAGAAACACTGCATCCAGTGACGGCCTCGTGTAAACTCACAGCATCTTCAGGATGAGAGCGAAGCAGCCCAGTACTCGGTCAGCCTGTGCCGGCAGCTGGATGGACAGAGTGTTGACGGCCGGGCTGACCAGCAGGCAGTCAATGAGGTTGGGTTCGCTGTCCCCTCCCGTCGGCCCGCCCTTCCGCTTGGCGTTTGCCGAGTTGTTGTTCCGCTCTGACTCCACCAGGATCTCGCTGGAGTTGACGGCGGAAGGAGGGGGGGAGAGTGGCAGGGAGGGCGTTGGGGAGGAGATGGGGATGGATGGGGCGACGGGGGTGGTGGATGTGGGGGGAGGCGGCTGAGGAGGGCTGGGGGTGGTAGAGAGCGGTAGGATGGTGGCAGGAGGTGGCGTTGGAGGCTCGGGCCGCAGCAGGCGCAGCGGCATCGGGGGGTTTGCGGTCATTCTGCTGTTGACAGCCATTTCTGATTTCCTTCAGGCTCGGGGAGTTGTCCCGACTACAACAAAGAAGGGAGACAAACATCAGTGATGATGACATGCAAGAAAAGGTCTAAAAGCACAGATGAGAAAGAAGAGGCAGGGCAGACGCTGCTGGAGGCAGAGAAGACGATTCCTACAGTGATGCTCCTTTGTGTGGCCGAGCTTTGGACAAAGGGAATCCTCTCTGGGGTGAAGGGAGCTAAGACGGCCCATGAAGTCCACAAAGAGTCCAAATGTAAAACACGTTTGAATATATATCAGAGGCCAGTGAAAGGGCGAATACAGTGTCTGCGCAGGGTGCTGTAGCTGATGGCTGCATGCTTCGCCTGCTTCAGTCACCAAACTGTGTTTATGGGGCTGGTTCTGCTTGGAACATTTCAATAGCATTAGCTGACAAATAATATGGTTGCTGATTGAAACTCTGATAATTTATTAGTCTAACTTAGCACTAATCAGCAGTGGATGGATAGAGTATGGATGGAGCAGCTACCAAACCTGCTAGTGTTAGCGAGTAACTGCACCCTCTCATCCAAATAAGCTCACTTCTCAGAAAAGAAAAGAAAAAACAGTCCTCAGAACGGCAACGCTGAGGTTTAATAAGAATCCAGACTGGAACCTGAACCCAACAAAACCTCAGGTTATTCTTCTTAATAAAAATAATTGCTCATGTATTTCTGTGGCACTCTGGAACATTGCAGATTAGTTTAGTGCTATAAATGACATAATGTGGTTTGATGATCGAAACTGTTACCGCCTGCTTTCCTGGTAACATCTGCAAATTAGTGTTTGTACCATTTCCTTCATATTAGTCCTACAACATGTGGGAAATTACCAGTCATGTGTTTGTCTAATCAATGAAAGCATGAAGGCAAACAACAGAACAACCCTTCAGCCAGAACAGCAACTATAAAGAGCCAAAAAGCAACCTTTTAAATGGTGGAACCGTAGAAGCAAGTACGCCTAAAAAGATCATTTTCACATTGTTAAAATCCTGCCAATAAATGCTCTGACTCATAAATAATAAACTGCAGTGGAGTGAGCAACAAGTACTGATTTAAATTATGTTCTGCCTCTGAATATTTCATCACACAACAATGCATACATTTATTAAGATATCTCTTTTAAAGCATGATCAGCAGATCAGTTAACTGCAGCTCACTTAAACAGACTGGGAACATAAGTGGAAGGCTGAAATGGGTAAATTGATCAAAGGTGACACTGGACAGGTGAGCAAAGAGTTTACAGAATGTGTGGCATTCAAGGAAAAGACAAGAAGCAGCAGCTACTGTTTGCAGGTGTGACTCACCTGTTGATGAACTCCTCATAACAGGAATAAATGGCAGCCAGACACACTGCCACCAGGTTTGGCAGCACGCGTGGGTGAGGGCACTGGCCTGTTGGCCCGTGCATGCTGCAATACAAATGTGCAGGTCAAAGGTCAACTTCCACTGTAATAAGGATCCACATGAGACCGATGATATGTGTCCTCTAAGCACACAGCAGCTATAAGAGCTGACGCTTGGCCATATCTAGACCAAGCAGTCATTTCAGACTATGAAAGGCTATAATGTGAATGGACTCGGAATGCTGGGAATGCTAGGGATGCTTGTTGCCAGCCTAGAGATGCTAGTGACAAAATCATGAATGATAGCCTAGATAAGCTGATGACTCACATTGCTAGTGACTCTGGTAGGTATGGCAGGGATGCTGGGAAGCTAGCTGCTAGCCAGACTATGAATGACGTTTGCCAGCCTAGAAATGCAAAAGGCTAGGCCAGGAATGCTAGGGGTGCTACCTGCCAGCCTGGGGATGATAAGGACAAGGCAATGATTGGCAGTGGCTATCCTACTGGAAATCCTACTAATTTGGCTAGGAACACCAGGAAGACTAGCAGCCATTACACTGGACCACAGAGGCTGGTAAAAGTGAGAGACTCGTCTCAAAGGTCACGTTGGCCTGGTTTACAGATTCACTTCTTCCTACGCTGTACGAGGAATAACTGCACTGTACTGTAGTTACCTTTAGCTTCAAAATATCTTCACTTAATCCTGCATTGTGAATCATCCATCCATCCATTCGCTTCCGCTTATCCTGTTCAGGGTTGCGGGGGGGCTGGAGCCCATCCCAGCTGTCATAGGGCGAGAGGCAGGGTACACCCTGAACAGGTCGCCAGCCTGTTGCAGGGCCAACACAGAGAGACAGACAACCTTTCACACTCACATTCATGCTCTCATTCACACCTATGGGCAGTTTAGAGTAGCCAGTTAACCTAACCCCAGTCAGTGCATGTCTTTGGACTGTGGGAGGAAACCCACGCAGACACGGGGAGAACATGCAAACTCCACACAGAGAGGGAGGGAGGGGCCTGGGCCAAGGTGAAAATGAACCCAGACCTCCATTGTGAATCATTCAAAGAAAAATAAACGCATTAACTTGCTATTGCTTATGTTATTATACTTATTTCAAAGAGCTACATGACCGCTGGAAATGAAGATATACCTTTAGGATGAGGATGTAGGGGGCATGTTGCTACCCAGTTTGTTTCAACATGTCACAACCAGAAGAACACACAGCACACCACGCATACTGTCCATACGGTGTAATTAACACATGAAGCTCAGTGCTAAAATAAATACCTGTCATTGTGTACTGTCCAAGTATTCTAACAAATCTTTTTTTAAAAAGTTCATGCCAATAAAGCTCAACTGAACTCTCTCCTCGGGCTCTCTGCAGCCTTATTTTTAGTTTCCAGTAAACTAGTCTTGCTTTGGTCTGCAGAGCATGTTTACTGAGTATTGAAGGCAGCACATCCTACCTCCAGACTGACCACGAGCTGCAGCTGTGGGCTCCAAAGCAATGAAATCACACCTCACTGCATCTTTAAATGGAGTCTGTAGTCTGAAGTTATTCAGATTTATAGCATATATATATATATATATGCTCACCTGTGAATAAACTTCTTGACAACCTCCATTCCACCGTTCAGCTCATTAAGAGCCAGAATGTACTCCTGAGTGAAGAGACGCAGACGAGGGCACTTCCCGAAATCCTGTCAGAAAGAGTTAAGAATATATAATCCAAAGATGGAATTTAAGGACATGAAGAAATAAAATGTTTTCTGATTCCCATCAGCTCCTGCATATATGTTTAATAAGAACAACCAAAGCAAACACCTATTCATTGCTTTTCCGAGACCACCAAGGCCTTGCAATGGCAGTATATGGGTTCTACTGCTTACATTTTTAAGAAGGTATGTATATAATGCAAAGTGGGGAGACTCACACTGATTAAAGCTCACCATGCTCTAATGACTGCTTATTCTTCTACACTGTGCTCATTCATTTACCATTTCTATGTGTTATTAAGGAGCAGCTCATAAACCGAGCTAACATAATTGGGGGCTAGTCCAGGACTTTACAGACCCTCATTTCAAGGGTCTCACATAATGGCAGACAGCAGACTGAGAAGTATTTAAAATCAAAAGTGCTTTGAAAATATTAGGAAAATCTTTATCCACCAAGATGAGGTTTTTACTGCTGGAAGCACTCAGCTGGTCTGGTTTCAAAGTCTTGATCTATAAATAAAACCATAACTAAAATGGAGATCATACAATTGAGAACAAAGTAAAGCACCTTAACTTTTTAATATTTAGCAGGTCTAAGATTTGGGTAAATGTATTTTTTCCCTATGTGGATTATCCAAATGAATAAGCGTCTCCAGAAATCCTGTAATGCCAAAATGAATGAGACTGAATTTGAAAGAGATTTGCTCATTTAGCATGACGTTAAAACACAATCCAACCCTGACCCTAGATGGGTCACAGATGACCCGGTGGGCGATATGACGTTAAATTATAGCGGAGCAACAAACAGCTAGCAGAAAGCTCCCACGTTTAAGACACCACAGGAATGTAGCCTTTGCAGCCAGAAACACAAAACTGCCCATAATAAACAGTCGTCAGAAGGGCAGGTGGTCTGTGTGGAACCAGTAAAATGGGAACAGATTTGCTTGGAATCGGCAAGTCTTTCTAAATCTTCCACTTCCTAAAAAACTCCCTTTCAGGGGTCTTAAATGATGGTGCTGTGGGGCTGAACTCAGCTGATCTCACCATGTTGTGTTTGAGGATTCTCTGGACCACAGGAGTGAACACCTCAATCACGACACTAGATCGCGGTCGCTCCCGACAGTGCTGCAACACACAAGACAGACGGCCGATGCCAGGATACGCTTTGAAATATTGAAATATAAATTATTTACTGCACGAAGTAACACGCTCAGCCTCGCTCTGCATAAGATCTCACCTTACAGAAGAACTCGCACAGATCAGGTGGAGGATGGTTGTTTTCCAGCAGAGGAGCAATGGCCTGCGCACACGCACACACACACACACACACACACACACACACACACACACAGAGATGGGTAACATTTCCAGGACCCCGTCCCTTATTTACACAGGCCTAGAGCCAGCACGAATCCACCCGATGCTCAGGTGAAAGAGCTGTGTGAAAACAGCCTACAGGTGTGCTACACAAACATCACAGTTTCTCTAAGCGTCAGGCTCTCCCACTGTGTGGGTATTGACTGCAGCAGTCAAAAACACACAAATACACCACAGAGTGTAGCATGCAAGAAAGCCATGAACTTTAACGAGCTAAACAACAAGAGGGTGGACTGAAGGCTGTTAATGATTGAACGCTCTGCTGTCAAATATCAGTTTACTGCACAGTGACCTTCAAACTCACCACAATGATGTTCTCATGATCCTGCAGGACTGAGATTTGAGTTCTGTGGGGGAAGAAGAAACAACCAGAATCAGAGAAGAACTAAATGGGTTACATAACCAGACTCTGTATCAAACAATTAACTGGTATTTTTAGAGGTTACTCTGTGGCAGCACGACGCCACATCATTAGACGCTCCAAACAGGTCAGAATTCTCCAGCTTTTAAAGGGATCTGACACCACATCATAATGTAAGGACAAATCCCAACACCAACAGAGCAGTCATCCTCTCCAAAGAGTCAAACACTTTGGGAACACCTGTGGGGAATTACGGATGGCGATTCCGACTGACATGATAGCAGGGCGGGTCAGACAGCTGCTTATCACATAAAAGTGCAGCAGCAAAAAGCAGCTGCTGGTACAAACAGCTATTTTCTTGAAATTTAGTTTCCTAATGACACTTATTAGTTTCATTAAACTCTTTTAATCACATGACACGAGTGAGTGTGTTACCTCAGCCAGCAGGGTGGAGATCAGCGTGCAGTGGAGCTTGGTGGATGGATTCATCCTGCAGCGGTGAGGTTAGAGCCATGTCCACCAGCGCTCTGATCTCCTTCAACGCCACAGTCCCCAGCGACTCGGGTTGTTTAGCACCTTGCGATACTTGTAGATCTTTTTCTGCAGGCGACACAGTGGGGTCACCGAACACTGAAACGGTTCTGCTGAACACCGGCCCAAGGACCGGCCCAAGCACTGGCAAGACTGCACATGACACATGAGTATCACAGTACTGTCTTTGAGTCTGTTTGCATAGGTATTTGCCTAAAGAGAGCCACACTGCTTGTGTACAGTACTCCAAAAACAGCACACTGCTCGATGTGGATGGTGTAAGCCCAAAGCTGACTGATCGAAAAGTGTCTGGAACAGGAAAGGGAGTGACAGCGGAGTTCACCACAAATGAGGGAAGTGAAAAAAAAAATCCAGCATGAGACGCTTGGACAGAAGCTGCCGTGGAAACTCATTTTTTAAATGTTCGGTTTCACTTCTGCTCCACGGCTGACAGAGGACCAACAACAACAACAACAACACAAATTAAAAGTCGCCCACAGCGGCTTACATTTGAAACCCAAAGAAGTGATAGGCGTACTAAGGCATACTTCCTTGTACAGCTTTATTCAGCTCTGTGAGCACAGCATGGAATTCAGACCTGACAGCTTTAGAGCTCTGATCCTCATAAAGTCTGTAAAGTGCTATAAAATGGTGCGAGTCTGGCTGGGAGAAGGTGTGTAACAATAAACATCCATTTCTGATGTTTGGCATGTGATAAATCTCCAGGAAATGTCCCAGCATGTGGAAATCTTTACAGAGCGGAGGGGCTGCAGCATGATGTTTTCATTCAGAGTTAAACAGCGACCTTACCTTCCACTGCAGGGAGTGAAACCACTGGTCCCTTAAGTAGCTGTTTGCAGCCTGCAGCAACACACACACACACACACACACACACACACACACACACACACAAAATTAGTTAAATGATCCCAGGTATATCCTGAAACAAACTTCATCAGATTTACAGTATCGTGCACTGCTTTGGAGAAAAGAAGCAGATTTATGCAGCAATAAAAGATAAGTTCATGGTTAAAACAATAATAACGATGACTGAATTAAAATCAGAGTATCACAGAATAATTCATATAGCCTTTGAGACATACATACCAAGATAAAAGACACGGGCAGAGCACTTTAACTAAAATGAACAACGAGGTAATAAACGGTAGATTTCTACATTTATTGCTGGGTTTTGGTTTGAACTAAATTCAGATGTTGTTCAGTGGATCAGACCCGAGAATTATTGCAGGAAGTTCATACACACAACAGGCCCTCCTACCATATGATAGTCTATTTGAACTCTACATTTCCCATCTCTCCCTCTTTGCTGCTTAACGTCCACACGACAGTCTTGGTGGCCCAGGAGTTATTATTATTAAAAAAAAAGATGAGCTAATGTAGTCGATGCTTGGCCCCAGAGACAGGACGGTTACATCATCACAACACAATCCTTGGAGCCAATCAGGCCCCAGCAGACTCAACACCACTGGCTCCTCCGCCATACAGCGATGGAAGCTGATGGTGTTTAAGATAAGATCACAGTAGGTGTGGGGTGTCTGAGTGGGGAGTACAAATGTGTTATCATGGTATCATAGTTACAGTTGGCTCATGTATGTAAACTGTAGGTCCATAATATTAGGAACGAGCTGAACATGAACGTTATTATTACTCCAGACCGTTGGGTCAACTACAGCAGCGCTCTCTCTCCCTCTGTGGTTCTTTCTGGCACAGTACTCGTCTCCAGTACAACAATTAACCACACAACCACACACACACCCAGCAAAGCAAAGCAATCATGTAGAGAAACAATGGATGGGGTGCAACAGCCCCACAAAGATGCTGAGCAGCAGTTATAGTTTCTGTCCCCAAACAGCGAAGCTTTAAATATCAAACAGTACTGTAGTACTTATATGTAGTACACTGAAGTACTATTACAGGCGTTTGTGCAAATGAGTAACTGACTGCTTCAGCCCAACCCACGCCACAACGGCAGGTTGGGGTTTCAGTGTTGTGACCTTTAATCTCCACCATCCCCTGAACACTAAACGAATGTCAGTGCTCTTTACAAAGCTGGGGAATTATTCCGGGTCTTTCAGCGTTCCACAAACAGCAACGCTTTTCCTTGGAACTAGAGCGATAGTCCAAAGGACCAATCACAGGCTGACCCCCAGGACCAATCACAGGCTGAGCTGTGTATCCGGGTTCATTGGGCTGATGGGTAACACTGCTGAATGTGCTCCCTCAGCAGGTTCGTGGCACAAGGTGCCAAACACAGGATCCAGCGTTGTCTGGAACATTTATACAATTAAATGCAATTATTTCACATTTTGTCACATTCCAGCTGTCTGTCCAATAATTCCTGAGGATAAAAAACTAACATGACTGTGATGGGCAGCTGGGTGGGACGATAAACCTGTAAAACCCATCAGGACTTTTTAGAGTCGCAGTGAGCTCATCACTAATATTCCTCCAAAGTAAAGGTTCTTCTCAGGGGTTGACCTTTAGGCTCCTTGGGTACCGCGCACTGTCAGCAAACATAGACATAGACTATGCAAACACTGAAATTAAAATAATGCACTAAAATGAATAGCTGCCGTTCAAGGTTTCAAGATGGCTGCCGAGTAGGAAGACTTGCTTCTCGAAGGATTTTGATGCAGAAGAGGGGCCACGTTTACTGAGATGCAATCTTAAAACAACCTGATGACAGTGTAGCTTTATATGATTTTGTTATATCTGCAACGATGAGAGGACCTCAGGCCCAGATATCCACTGGATGCCTCCTAAAACCGGCTGCTGCCCACAGAGGCCAGCAGGCTCACCGGTTCCCGGCAGGTTTGGTCCCGGTTGTGTTGCTGTAGCCGTTTGTGTGTAGGGTCATTTCTCTTGGTAGTCATTTAGTGAGGTAAGCTCTTTATTGTTTATCTCTGATTAAGATTCAGCACAGTTTCAAACTAAGCTTTCATTAGAATTCACAGTAGAACTGGGTAGAATCCAAGAAGCTCAGAATAAAAATGCTCGTTAAACTCATCCTTGTCAGTCAGAGATGATCAGCCTACGTGAGTGAGTGTGGACTGACTGCAGACGGAGACGTCCACCCAGAGGAGCCAATTAGTTATGTTTCAGGTACTTATTAAGTCTGTGATTATGAAGGGCAGTTTTAGTAAGTGATGACCTGATTTACTGGTTGATTAAAAAAAAAAAAACTTATAGACCTACAAACTACACACTGCAGGTGTGCGGTGGGTCCTGCTGCATGAGGCTGGTGCATGGACAACTTTGCTCTTACTGACTGTGTCATACACGTGAATTTTATATTTTTGATTGAATTACCTGCAGAAGAACAGTGCCACCAGGGAAGCTGAGCTGGACGCAGTACTTCGGGGCATTATCCCATGAGAGGAGCTGCAGGTCCTCGATGGAGCTGTAGGGCAGTGATGTCTCCATGTAACCAGTGGGCTGCAGAGGAGAGAGAGCGGGAGGATATCAGTCTGCCACTGTAACATTTACAGTACATGCTGTATATTTAAACAAAGCTGAGGAGAAAAGGCATTTATTTTTACTGGCAGTCAGCTGGAAAGAGAAAAAGAAACATATCCCAGGCTAACGTGCCCTGGGTAAACACAAGGCCAAACACAACCTCCACACACAGCGAGTGCTAAATGCTGTGAAAACAGCACACAGAGTAATCTCTATCAGCTGGGCCACATTTGATTTAGTTCCAAGTAAACATGAATGCAAGAACAAAGTGGAAAATCTATTTAGCAGAAGCCATTAATCATGCAAACACAAACATCAGCTAGAAACACACAATGAGGGAGCATTGACTCCACACACACACACACACACACACAGACACATACAGACACAGACACACACGTGCGCACACAGAGACACACACACACACAGAGATACACACACACACACACACACACACAGACGCACACACATGCTCACACAGACACACACAGACGCGCACACACAGCTCTGATCGCAGGCTCCTCAGTGCAGCTCAGTAACCGGCAGCAGCCTGTTTGCTGACAAACCGCCGAAAGTTTCCGGACTGAGGAACAGAAGAGTCTTGGGGGGGCGGCTCGGAGAAAGCCACAGCGACACCTGCATATGTACAACCTGCAGGAGGAGTTCGACATGTTTAATGCGCTCTATAATAAGACGAGCAGTCAATGAATCACCAGCTGATTTCCCAGACATCAGCGTCACTGCGTGATTTTATCCCAGTTACTGTTGATGGGCAGATTAACTGGCTATCCACTCAATGGGCCCAAGCAGACGTCATCTGCAGTGCCTTTTGCTGCTCCCTAATTAGGCAGCATTGCTCTTTTGCAATTATCAGCCTTATTTTTCATTTTTCTGAGTTTGGAGTGCAGCGGCTCCCATTTTCTCCGGGACTTTTTATAGAATTAAATCCCAGTGCGGCACAGCGAGTCTGAAAAGTTTGAGTGGGATGCAGCGGCTCTGAAATCATCACAAATACACGATGGGCTGAATTTGTTTCTCTTTTCCAAAATCTCTGAAGCAAAGACAGCTTTCTGTTGGTGGCTAAACACTGATAACGATTTGATTACAACACACCGGGTTTGCATCAAGGAAGTCAAAAAGACAAAAGGAACAGAATGAAGTTCAGTGGGGATGCAGAGACGCTGACCTACGTCATGGTGTGTGGCTGCTTCACAGCGACACTGGGAGAGAAGCACAGCTGATTCAGTCAGATCAAAAGCAGAAACGAGGCCTTTTACACATTTTAACTTCGTTTAGAAGAAATATAGAAACACACAATTTAAAACCAGGATAATAAAGTAACAGCAGAGATAGTCATACCTGAGCAAACAATCAGACACAGATGCAGTTATTGTGAAGCGTTCCTAATATTTCACAGCAACACTAAATCTGCACGTGCAGAATCACCTGCTTCCATCGGCAGATCTCACATTTCAGTTCGCGTGCTCCTTACAGGATGTTTCCGATCAACTTCATCTGATTACCATCAGACCTCGGAGTGCCCGTGTTTCAATACAGCACATCTCGGGCTGTTTCAGTGCACTCACAAGAAGAAGAAGAAGAAGAAGAACTGGAACCAAGACTGTCATTAGTGGAGCTCTTTAATCTCCCTGTACTCGTGTTTCTGTCCCTGTTATCTTTATGATAAAGCTTGTAGTTAGAGCTGGATCAGGTGACCCTGAACCCTCCCTTAGTTGTGCTGATACAGACTGGGAGATTTCCCATCATGCACTGAGCACCTTTCCTCCAGTCCTCATGTCTTTGAATGACACGATCATGAATTTCTTTGTGTTTCATGCTGCTCCCTCTATGCTCCTCTCACCCCTGACCTCATCACTGAGGTCTTTACCTTTGATAACTTTGATACCCAATGATAACTGGCACTGTCTAAATAATATCTGTGCAGCACTTTGTCATCCTTCCTTTGTAGAGTATGCCCTCGGGGTCACTTTCAGCTAACATATGTTAACAGTGCCTTTAAAAGTATGGGAGGCCGTCCTTCCGCGACCGCACACATAAACAGCACGTCTGCGGCTCCACTAAGCACAAACACATGTGAGCAGCAGACGCCTGGCGTCCCTCTGCGGCCCAGCCGGGCAGACAGGTGCTTCTTGTCTTTAATTGCATCCATCTCTCTCTATAGAGCAAACAAAGAGCCCCCCCGGTGAAGAACGCACATGTTATTGCTTTATTTACAGCTGATGGAGTGAGCTCAACCCCGCCTCCCCACACACAGGATACCTGCTGCGAGACTGCACCCATACAGGATTTTCATTACAGACGACGTCCATGGCAAATATTGGTTCTGGGCAAGAAGTCTCATTTCCTCGGAAGAGTAAAGCTCAGCCCCTGCCTCTGTCCATCCCTCCGCCTCTCCGTCTGCACGGCTCAAAGCTGACAAATAGTGTTAGTGATGTTTTTTGCTCGCACATGACACACTAACAAGATGAACTGCAACATTAAGAGGAGAATATGAAGCTGGGAGCCGAAGGACGCGATAAATGCATTTCTGAATAGACAGAGGGAGAGCAGAATGGAGACAAACAGAGCGGACTTCAATTTTCTGATAACCGGCCGAGGTTACCATAGATACTCCTTCCTGCACAAGAGCAAGCACTGATTGCCTCCCTCTACCTTTTCCTCTCTCTCCCTCTCTCTTCTCCTCTTTCACTCCTTTCTTTTTCCGTCTCTTATTCCCAATCCTCTCCTTTTTTGCTTATTCTGACTCTTACTGTTGTGCTTTTCATCACGAAGGAGGGCTGGAGGAGGCTACGGCTCCTCGGCTCCTCTCCGCTCTGCTGTGTTGCCATAGAAACAAGAGGATGGAGATGTATGTTATGTTTTTGTTTCCAGGGAGAAGCAGACAGAGAGCAGTCACGGAAGGAGAACGGAGGAAATAAGACACGAAGCATAAGAAACAAATCGTGACGCATAAACTACATTTTACAGTAAAATGTTAGATCTGTGCCCATCAGGCATCACAGGCACATTTTCCATTTAAAACCACCAAAATGACAAGTCACAGTTTGCAGCAATGCACTTGCTTTTGCCTTGTTTACTGCCATCAGCCAATCAGCAAATAAGATAACATCACCAGTGGCAGTGCCGATGTTAATCTGTCATCTCCCATCAGTTTTCTCCTGGCATCCTGAGTCTGCATGGTTCCATTTGTTCTCATTTCAGAGGAATCCTGATCACAAAGACTTATTGTAGTATTAGAATTAAGAACAACCTTGGAACCCACACGGGTGTGTGAGGCAAGGACGACAGGAAGGGCCCGTTTGTGCTGTCGCTTCAAACTACACTTAAGTCATCCTGGTTTAAGTGCTGCATTTGGAGAAGAAAAGCTTTCAGGCTGATGTTTATGTCACTGGGAAGTCTAGCTGCTGATATTCAGTCTGAACTTGAGCGCAACATAACCGAGGAGCTCCGTTCATACTGCTGTAATATTCTCCTGTCGCCCCTTAGACAAAACCTTTCCATTACGCTGGTACAGGAGGAGGAGAAGGAGGAAGCCAGGACTTTTTCTTCCTGAGGTTTTTCCAGAAAGTCTCATTTTTGTTGCATCTGCCGCGGATCTTCTGCCCTGATGGATCACTAAACTACCAACACGATCGTCCACATCGTGTCTCCAACCCAGCGGCTTCAGCCACGGCACGAAATGACACCAAAGCGTGGCGTGTGACAGCGGATGTGATGTCACTGTTGGGGCGAGAACGGCGGGGATAACGGGCCATAAACAGGTCAGCATGTGGCTCAGTTGTTTTATGGTAAACGACACATCCATCACAGTCCACACAGCACTGGCAGCCTTCAGGATTTGTAAAACGATTATTTTGTGCTTTTAACAGTGCACTCTAGTAGGAGAGCGCATTCAGGCCCACAGTTTGAAACATCTTCTTAAAGGCAGAGTGAGGATTTTTTTCTTTATAATCTTAAAGGGTTAATAACAATAAAAAACAAATGAAAAAATCCCTGGTATGAGCCACGTACATAACATTTTGGATATGAAATGATGGCTCCCCCCTCACCTCATTTGTCTTTTTCCCACAGAGTTATATCCTCCTGGCAGCGAAGGGCAGGTGCATGCATGCACAGAAGCACCAGGTAAGGAGGTGCGTTGCTTTCTTAAATGTTTCTCCTCGTCCCCAACTCAAGAAAAGGCTCCAGTTAGCAGGGATACTTTGGCTTTTCAAAGCAATGTGACAGTTTACACAGGCACAGGTTTGGGGCGTTCCTCCTTTACCTTTCAGGTGTGGTGTGACTGCGGGGACAGAAGTGTCAGCATTTGTCAGCGCTGAGTCACTCACCTACAGCCCTATCAGCTCACTCACACAATGAGCGGAGTTTGCAAAGCAGGGCAGAACTTTTTCTAAACGGCGACTTTGATGAGTCAAAGCAGGAAATGCATCAGCAGCCAGAGAGAAACCGGAGGAGGTGGCACAGGAAGTCATGGGCGACTCAGACAGCTGACTGAGTGGAGTCACCTGGCAGGTGTGTCAATGAACAGTTCAGGCTGCCATTTCATTGGTCAACTCACTACAGGACAACCACACCTGCAACAAGTGCAGCAATGCTATAAAAATGAATGTGAGTCTTTACTCTGAGTGATGAGTCGCCCGTTAATTAAGCTGTGACTCATCAGATATTCATCTGTAACTAGAGCGTTTCCCATCTATTTACTTCCTATTGGACTACTTTTATTTCCTCTTTCCTCTTGTTTTCTCTCCCTTTTCTTCCTTTTTTCCCTGCTTTTATTTTTCCCAAACTTTTCTTCTTCTCTTATTTCCCTCTCTCTATTTCTCTCCTTTCCTCTTCCTTCTTCCCTTTCTTTGTTTCAGTTCTCCTCACCCTTTAGCATTTTTTCCCTTTCTTCAGCTGAATTTTTCTCCCTTTTAGTCCTCAAATGTTTCTCTTTCCTTATTCCTTTTCATCACCCTTCCTCCCCTCTTTTCCTTTTACACATTTCCTATCCATGCCCCTGTCAACTCACTATTCCCTGCTTCCCTCCTATCTTGTTTCCTAACCCTGCTTAATTCCTCTTGTCCTGCTTTCCATCTCAACTTTACATTCCCCTCTTCCTTACTTCTTCCTCTTCGTAACTTCATATCTCACTTTTCTATTCAATTCAATTTTATTTACAACAAACAGTCGCCTCGAGGAGCTTTATACTGTAGGTAAAGACCCTACAATAACACAGAGAAAACCCAACAGTCAAAACGACCCCCTATGAGCAAGCACTCGGCGACAGTGGGAAAGAAAACTCCTTTTTAACAGGAAGAAACCTCCAGCAGAACCAGGCTCAGGGAGGGGCAGTCATCTGCTGAGGGGAGGGAGACAGGACAAAAGACACACTGTGGAAGAGAGCCAGAGATTAATAATAACTAATGATTAAATACAGAGTGGGGTATAAACAGAGGTGAATGAAGAGAAACAGTGCATTATGGGACCCCCCCCCCAGCAGCCTAGGCCTATAGCAGCATAACTAAGAGGTGGTTCAGGGTCACCTGATCCAGCCCTAACTATAAGCTTGATCAAAAAGGAAGGTTTTAAGCCTAATCTTGAAAATAGAGAGGGTGTCTGTCTCCTGAATCCAAGCTGGGAGATGGTTCCACAGAAGAGGGGCCTGAAAGCTGAAGGCTCTGCCTCCCATTCTACTCTGAAGTATCCTAGGAACCACAAGTAAGCCAGCAGTGTGAGAACGAAGTGCTCTATTGGGGTGATACGGTACTATGAGGTCTTTGAGATAAGATGGGGCCTGATTATTCAAGTGGATTCCTTCTCCCTTTCCCGTTACTGCTCCTCCTTTTCTTTCATCTTCTTTTTTCCTCTTTCCTCACTGAATCCTTTTGTCTCCTTTCCTTTAACTTCTGAACCAACTTCTCTTTTTTCCTACTTTCCTTCACCATCCTCGTCTGCTCCTTCTTTCCTTCCTCTCTCTCATTTTTCCTGTTGTTCTTGTTATTCATACACTTTCTAGTTACTCTTTCCTTCCTCTGCTGTCTCGTTTCCTCCCTCCCTTTCTTTACGCTGTGCTCTTATCCTCTTCTTTCTTCTGCTTCCTTTAGTCACTCCTTACTTCCTTTTGCCATCTTACTTTTTCTTTTCACTTCATTTGACCTCTTTTCTCCTCCCTTCTCCACCTCTTATTGGGAGTCTTTTACCCTCTCCTCCCTCCCACCTTCCTCTTTTTGCTTTGTGTTTCTGTTGTTCCACCTAATTCACATCAGTAAGTGTACTGACAACCGTAACGAGAACACAGAGATGAGGACAAATAGAGGATGTAACACAGCAGGATGTCAGATATGTCAGCATATCTAGAAACACTGAGGAAGTCTGGTTCATGAAACTTTCTTGGCATTTTGCAGTATTTGTTGCATCACAGTGACATCCACGGCCCTCCTGCTGGAGACAGATAGCGAGAGGAAAAGTGGGCATTGGAGGACTGCACATTTCTTCCTGTTCCTGTCATCATGCAAACATTACCCCTTCACATCCTGTGTCCCTGCCCACTCTTATTTACCAATAACAGCCCTGCCCGAACAGATGGACATTCAGCAGTGACCCAGATCTGTGGAGCAGTAACACGGAGCCCCTCGTGCGGCGCGACCAGCAGATCACACGCTGACATAAACATGTCACATGTTCTGTTTGGGGCTTAGTCACACAGCAGAACTAAACTAAAGGCATTAGAGAGTCACTTCCCTGACTGATAAGCTGCTCCACTTCTGCATTTGCTAAGGAACAAGCAGAGTGCAGCACGTAAACACACCGCTGACCCGCAGCACGCTGTCGACACGCCGTCCCAGCTCCGGCGTGTTGTTGTTTAACGCAGTTTCACGAAACTTCAAAGAGTCGAGCATTAAAACAGGAAACGAGGAACACTCCATAATGGAAAAGGAAGGGGGACTGTGGATGTGGGAAACATGAAAAACTACGACATCACTGGGCCCTGAAGGCCTTCATATTTACGTTTGTAAAGAGTTTCTGCCAGACTAAAACTGCACTTGGTTATTGTAGCTCAGTGTGGAGGAGACTCAGCACTTCCTTCATATTTCACAGGTACGAGGGATTTAAGCACCTTTGCTTACTGAGCATAAGTAAATGGACTGGAGCCCTTTATGCAGCACCTGAGTGCTTTCTAACCCTCACACTCAACAGACACGCCAGCAGACTGAGCCACAGCCAGCTGCTCCTCTCAGACTGTCCAAGTGGAGAATAAAACACCCCTGTTCCATTTTTTTAATCAAAAGCCAGCCAACTTACCAAAAACAAAAATGCCTTCAGTGATTTTGATGTTTACAGGTTGAAATAAAAACGGGATCTTCAGGTTTGGAGAATATGTTCAGGATTTTTACAGACCTGCTGAAAGAGTTCAAACAACAACCAATCAGATACCACAAGAACAGATCCTGGGTTTGTCTTCCTTTGCTAACAGTACGAGGATGAGGTCAACACACCAAGGATGTGATTAAAAACAGCAGTGCAGTAAGGTTGGCTGCAGCAGGTCCACTCCCGGGTCTCAACACAACGTTAACCCAAAGCAAACTGTAAATCAGACTCAAGGAGTGCACACAGACACACACACACTCCTGCCACTGTGGAAAACAGGCCTGTAAATTGCACCGCTGTGAGCTGTGTGTTTGTGACATGAGCACAAACACACAGTTACATCAGAAAGGGGAACGTGGCCAAATATGCTTCTGGATTTCCGGTGTTTAATAAAAATACTGGAGCAATACAAAAATATACAGATATGATCGCAACAATATGGTTCGCTGAGACGTTCTGCAGCAAGTAACACGCAAGACCTGCTGAGCAGCACACACAGAACAGGAGTGTGCACACAACAGCAAACTTTCCATCACAACACTAACAGTTACTCTTCACAGGATGGAAGTGGACGGGACCCAGAGAACCACTGGCTGACTCAGCAGTTAGGAGTTCGTTTGTGAGGCCGAGTACTTCATTATATTTATTTCACCGTGGTTTTTCCTGATTTCTGATGAATGTTGGTGCGAAAGCTTGAAAACTGCACCTCAGAGATACAAATGAGTGTGCTCCTGGTTGTGTTGTGGACGTGATGTTGCAGTTGCACTCAGGTGAATGTGCAGTAGGCTACACAACCTATGAACAAAGCCAGCGTGTGCAGGTTAAATGCAGCGGCTGTTCGTCTTTGGCTCTGCCTCTGCGGAGAAAGCAGTGATGGCACGACTCGAACACAACAGAAGCAAAAGTAATGACACCCAGAAATACCACTGATCATACATGACTGACACACACACACACACACACACACACACACACAGGCACACAAACAAACAGACACACACACATAAACACACACATAAACAGACATAGACACACTTCAGGATTTGCACTCTAAAGTTTCTTCATGGCACCTAGAGATGTGCACACACACCCACACCCGCACAGACACACACAGACAGACAGACGCACACACACACGCCCACACTCACAGACACGAACGCACACACAGACACACACCTTCCACTGAAATTCACTTCAGCCTTCACGTCTTAGTTTTAGAATCAGATCCAGAATCAGATTGTGGCGTTCAGGGGAAGCTGGTAGAAGTGAGGTTTTACTGCTTGTGGTGGTCGGATGATGATCGAGCTCCAGACGTCAGGAGGACGCGGGCCAGACGACGCATCAGAGTGACACCCTGCATTGATATGTTTATGGTGCAAATCAGGCTCCCATATATGGATCCTCACCCAGTGACCTTTTAAAATGTGCCGTTTTAGCGTTTATTCAATAACTGCAGTTTGATTTTCTGAATCCTCAGATTTCAGGATATTCTGGCTTTTTATATCAGTGCAGACTCATCAATAATTAGAAAAACTTTACAAATATATTATTAACTCAGAAATATGTACGGTATGTGGAACTAATGGCACAATAACATGACCCCCCCTTCAATAATCAAAGTTTAAATAAATGAACCGTGCACACATGTCTAACACAGTTTGATAGAAACATTAAAAATGGAAGAAATCAGAAACTACTTGAACAATTTGCTGTCAGTATGGCACCATCATGTTCTCCAGGTGAACCTTTGAACTGTGACCAGGGTCTGTCACAGTTCATGTGGGTGTGGTCTAGTTTCTGCTCCCACAGGTCCACCTGAGAGCCTCGTCCTCAGACGCTGAGCAGGAGGCTGAATAAACTTTACATCACGAAGCAGCCAGGACGCAGCGCCCTTTAAAGTCGTGTTCGAGGGACGACGGCTCGCCCGCGGAGCTGTTCACACCCACAGCAGAGGAAAGTCAATGAGGTCAAAAGGCAGCCAATGAGAGGGGAGGGTGTGTTGGTTTTAAACGTGTCACGTGTGATGGACGGATTCCCACAGGACACTGTAGCCTTCATGTTGTTTTCACCTACTTCCTCTTTACCAGCACTTCCTCCACATCTTCAGACCGCTCTCATCACTGCTCTGATTGACATCAAGATGTTATCAAAAATTCATCTTTAAACATCATTGTTAGCGCCACTGTCAGTAAATCAAGCCCCCCCCCCACTGATGAGATCATTTTCTGATTGGTCCATCAGCTGCTTGTTGATCCAATCGTTTCATTCATTTTCTATGTGCAGTGAAACACAGTTATGAAGCATCTAAACATCACACACATCAGTGCTTCCCCACAAACTACACACAACTATGGATGCAGCAACACCCCGGCTAATTTACTTTCATCTCAGTGTGAGAGTCTTTACTGCACACTGCTGATACTGTGCCCCCCCCCCCACACACACACACAGTGAGGCTGGAGTGGCGTCAGAGACAGATGAAGTGAAATATGAATTTCAGACAGTAAATCAAGGGGAGGAGCTGATCAAAGATGCTGTTTTGATTTTGGGTGTTTCAGTCAAAACTACTGTAAACAAACAAAGAACATTTGATGATGTCACAGGGGTCAAAGGCCGCCGAGCTGCTGTGACATTGGTCACAGAGGTACACGACGCTGCGCTGAGAACCTCAGTGATGGCTCGAGTAGTTTACATAGACTTGCATGGACGATGGAAACATGTTTTTAAAAAACTGAATTATGACAAAATGTTTTTTCCCTGCAAACAAACTTCATACAAAATAATTTCCTCAAACGTTTGTGAAGAAAACTTGACTCAAATGTGTTTTTGGGACTGAAACGACAGCCTTAAACTACACAAAGTTATGCTGATATGAAAAAAGTTGCCAGCATAACATCAAAAATTCCTTTGTTCCCGTCTGTGATCATGTGACACAGCTGTGCATCAGTCACAAAAATCATGCAAACGATGAGACAGCGGCTCCGAGTGAAAACCCGAAATGCAAAGAGGTGGGAGATGGAAACTTTGGCTGAGGTGGAAAACGACATTTGGAGCGCTGAGCCACAGAGAGCGCTGTGTGCAGCTTCCCACGGCCCGGCTCGCTACGGCGTTTTTCAGCCCACAGCTTTCCTGAACGGCGTGACTGCAAACACTGCTGCAGGTTTTCCTTTAGCTCCTCACAGGTGCTGCCGTTTGGTTTCTCTGCTTTCCTTCACATCGTTCATCGACCACTGACACACATAAGGCAGAATAAGGGGAACAAGTCCAGTTCAATCCATTTTAAACATCATCGTCAATCTGGCAGGGAGCGCCATCATTCCCGACTCTCTGCCTATTGGCTGCATTGTTCCAACACAGACTGGGAGGATCCATTTTTTAAGTAGGAACACATACGTGGCCTGTCAGGGAGGTCTGCTCAGACCTCATTTCTCTTCTCTTTCATCCTGCTTTTGGAAGCAATACGCCTGCGTGGACGTATGATTTAATCCTCGGCTTCTGTAAACTCCTCAGAGAAGTTTACTTCACCGTCCTCAGGGTAAAAAGCTCAGGCTTTTAGCAACATCACCTCACAGCAAGAAGGGTCTGGACTGGAAGCTGGAGGCCTTTCTGTGATGTTCCTGTGTTCCTGCATGGCTTCTCTGTACGGTCTTGACTGACCGTAGCTGTGGATGTAAGGTCGGTGGCAGGTGTGGTGCTGTATTAAAAGGAATGAGGGTTCATTTTAAAAGCAAAATCAATGTAAAAATTTAGGACTTCATTTTGTGGGTCAGGACTCCAAGCGTGGATGCAGTCAAATCCTCCCCTGCAGAAGCAGCTCTGAGCTTTATTCCTCTTTTAAAAAGGTTCCAGATGATGCATTTGAGCTTCCTGCCTTTGTGCAGCTCATAACCAATCACACTGCTGTTTAGGCCTCTTTTAGAGATGTGGAGATAAGTGCTAGGGGTTGATGAATGACGCATTATGCAACCACATCAGGAAGTCTTTTTTTTCTCTTTAAACTAGGGGAGTTCTGACAGCTGAGCTGAAACTAGCAAGTATCACTGCTGTGACACTTTAACAGAAACTGTCCTATAAATAATCTGTTCAGTCATAAATGCTAAAAACCGAGCCGCTTCACTTTGAGAGAAATAAGGACTTTTCTGAATCAGCTGCTTTAGACCAAAAATAAAGGTGGAACTCAGCAGAACTCTTTAAGGGTTTCACTTTCACTACTATTCAGTGTCTTTTATTTTCATGGAGCTTCATAAAGCAGGGCAGCACAGTGGTGTGGTTGTTAGCACTGTTGCTTCACAGCGAGAAGGTCCTGGGTTCAAATCCACCAACTGACCTTTCTGATGTGGAGTTTATATGTTCTCTGTGGGGTTAATTGGTGATTCTTGGTGTAGTGTTATCCCTGCTGCCCAGGTGTACCCTCCCTCCACGGCAGCTGGCTTAGGCTCCACCCCCCTGACTTGGATAAGTGGAATAAAGTGACTGATACCTCTCGCTGTAAGCCTGGCTCTGTGCCTGTGGCACGATATCATTCACCAACACTTTCTTGCATTGCAGTTGTTGATGGAGATCAGTTTGGCCTTCACCTTTTTTACAGTCACAGCTCTGAACTCTAACCTCCCTCAGGTGTGGAACTTTCTCACCTCCCACACAGGTGGACACCTCTGGGTCCTGGTGGGAGGTTTACATTCTGAGTTTGGTGTTACAGCTCAAAGTTCGGTCAAAATGGAAACACCACATGGCTCATCCACACAATGACTGAGAATATGCAACATGTACAAATACATGTTTATTTTCCTGTTCGTGCAAGTGTTTGTTTAAGCCTGAACCTGCAGGGTCCCCACAGCAGATCATCTGCAAGCCTCAACCTGCTTTAAAGGAACTTCCTGCAGTGTTTTTACATAGAACACAAAAATGTTTTCCAACATTTTAGTTATCTTCCATCTTTTTGACGCTGTGGTCATTTTGCATGTGTGTAATGTGGTTATTTTGCATCTTTTGCAGTCATTTATGGCCTTGTGGCATGTTTAGTCATTTTGAGTCTACTTATGGCCAATTTGCATCTTTTGTAGTTATTTTGTCTCCTTTTAATTTCCCATCACGTAAATGTTACTTTAAACTGTCTCTAATGTCCCACTAATGAGCCATTAAAACAAACTGAAGTGCGTTTCTAATGTTTTGGTCTAAGCTGAGAGTAACTGAACGGCTTCCTCAGATAAGGACAATGTAACCAGTTTAGCTGTTCTAAAAGTGCAGATCACAGAGACAGATCAGTGATGCTGCTTCGTGCAAAATGATTCGACTATTTGGACAAATGTGACACCAACACTGAGTCTGAGAAGCCGGTTCAACCTCTCCATCTGAAATGAGCCTAAAATGATCAGGTTCCTTTCATCGCTCGCCTTTTGTGAGTGAGACGAAATACAGGAAGTGCTTTCCTGCACTTAGCAGCCTTCTTACGTAAATGTGATGTAGGTTATGCTTCAGAGCACGGCCGTGGCAGGAAGGTCTGTCGAAGGAACGAAGAATGAGTCACATCACTCGCTCCTTTTGCCGAGCGAAAGACACAAAACACATTTAACAGATGAGCAAAAATCGAAGCAAAAGCAACATTTCTCCATGAGCGGGGTTTTTAAAAGTGGCCAACGCTTTCATTTGATTCAGGTGAAACCCTCATGGGAGCGAATCAACTGCACAAAGCTTTTTGTCGTGGGGACGCTGTGCAGATGTAGAGTCAACCCTCCGTGGAAGCAGCCTCTCTGGAAGAGCGCAGGGCATACAGGTCAGCATTGTTCATCGCCGGGAACAAAAACCCCACATTCATGCTCCCAGCCTGAATGAAACCCTGTTCGTTCACATTTCAGCCTCCACGGGCCAAAGGATGGGAGACGACTCGCAGGCACACCATTGCTGTGTACATGGACCTCTGAATAAATCAGCCATGTGACTCATTTAAACCAAACAAGCAGCATTAACATCACACATTAGAAATAAAGGAGGCTGAGGGTCACTAACAGGCAGCTTATGATAAATGACACCACATCATGTTTGTGCCATCCATCCATCCTCTTACACTTTTCCTGTTCAGGGTCGTGGGGGGCTGGAGCCTATCCCAGGTGTGATAGGGCAGAGAGGCAGGGTACACCTGTACAGGTCGCCAGCCTGTCGCAGGGCTAACACAGAGAGACAAACAACCACTTATATTCACACCTATGGCCAATTTAGAATCACGGGTTAACCCAACCCCACTATCTGCATGCCTTTGGACTGTGGGAGGAAACCCATGGGGGAGAAACATGCAAACTCCACACAGAAAGGGCTGCGTCGACCCCTCTGCAGCCGTGGGTTTGGGCCCATTTAAACAAACATCATTTAAAGTCCTCAATGAAGATTCAAACCATCTAAAGCACAGAAGCAGAGCTGTAGTGTTCAGCACTGTCCTGGCTCCTGAGTTTGGTGATTCTAACTCACCTGTCTCTGGGAGCAAGCCCTGCAACACACCTGTCCATGCCGTACCCCGGCTGGATACTGATCCTACTGGTCTCCATAAAAAATATACAATTATAAATCACATGAAAACCAACCAAACAGGAAAAATTAGTTTCTTCATTAGAGCACCTCCTGAAAAAATCATTTAATAATAAGAACCAGAAACATGTGTGTGTGCTTAAATACTCTCATTTCACCTGATTGGTGAGAACAGTGTTCACAGGGCAGTGAGTCAGCAGGAGGCCTTTGGATCACCAAAATGTCTCCAAATCAGATCTGGTGCATCTGCAGCCATTAACTTCCATCTGCTGGA
>JAMQGT020011403.1:0-76857 GCA_024447675.2 Pterophyllum scalare | reverse complement strand
GAGCATCTGGTGGCCGGTCATTAGCCTGTGGTGCCCGGCTGGGTGCAGCCCGAAGAGACGACATGGGCCCGCCCTCCTGTAGGCCCACCACCCGTAGGAGGCGTCATAGGGGTCGGGTGCAGTGTGTGTCGGTCGGTGGCCAAGGGCCCTGGTGGATCGATCCCTGGCTATCGAGACTGGCTATTGGGACATGGAATGTCACCTCTCTGGTGGGGAAGGAGCCTGAGCTAGTGTGTGAGGTTGAGAAATACCAGCTAGGTATAGTCATGCTCACCTAAACACATGGCCTGGGCTCTGGAACCAGTCTCCTGGAGACTCTGTTCCAGTCTGGAGTTGCCCCCGGGGCAAGGCAGCAAGCTGGGATGGGTATTCTTGTATCCCCCTGGCTTACTGCCTGTAGGTCTGAGTTTTCACTGGTAAACGAGAGGGTTGCTTCCCTGCGTCTTTGGGCCAGGGAACAGGTCCTGACTGTTGTTTGCGCTTATGCGCTGAATGACAGTTCAGAGTACCCACCCTTTTTGGAGTCGCTGGGCGGGGTGCTCGAGAGTGCTCCATCCAATAACTCCATCATCCTGCTGGGGGACTTCAACGCTCACGTGGGCAATGACAGTGAGACCTGGAGGGGCATGACTGGGAGGAACGTCCTGCCCGATCTGAACCCAAATGGTTATTGGACTTCTGTGCAAACCACTTTTTGACCATTATGAACACCATGTTATAACATAAGGATGTCCATAAGTGCACGTGGCACCGGGACACCCTAGGTCGCAGATCGATGATCGATTTTGTAATCGTATCACCAGATCTGCAAACATATGTTTTTGACACTCGGGTGAAGAGAGGAGCTGAGCTGTCAACTGATTACCACCTGGTGGTGAGTTGGATCAGGTGGCAGGGGAGGAAGCAGACCCGGCACACCTAAATGTGTTGTGAGAGTGCGCTGGGAATGCCTGGCAGAAGCCCCAGTTCATGAGATCTTCAACTCCCACCTCCAGCAGAACTTTGACAGCATTCCAAGGGAGGCTGAGGACATCGAGTCCGAATGGACCATGTTCCGCACCTCCATTGTTGAGGCTGCTGCTCAGAGCTGTGGCTGCAAGGTGGTTGGTGCCTGTCGTGGTGGTAATCCCCGAACCAGATGGTGGTCACCGGAGGTGAAGGGAGCCATCAAGCTGAAGAGCGAGTCTTATCGGGCTTGATTAGCCTGTGGGACTCCGGAGGCAGCTGACGGGTACCGACAGGCCAAGCGGAACGCAGCTTGGACAGTGGCCGAAGCAAAAACTTGGGTGTGGGAGGAGTTTGGTGAGGCCATGGAAAAAGACTTTTGGATGGCATCAAAGCGATTCTGGCAAACCGTCAGGTGGCTTGGGAGGGGAAAGCTGTGCTCTACTCACATGGTCTATAGTGCTAGTGGAGTGCTGCTGACTTCAACTGAGGGTATCATCAGGCAGTGGAAGGAATACCTCGATGACCTCCTTAATCCCACTGCCACACCTTCTGTAATGGAAACAGAGTCTGGGGATGAGGGGGATGACTCGCCCATCACTGGGGGTGAGGTCACTGAGGTGGTTAAACAACTCCTTGGTGGCAGGGCCCCTGGGGTGGACAAGATTTGTCCTGAGTGCCTGAAGGCTCTGGATGCTGTAGGGCTGTCTTGGATGGCATGCCTCTGCAACATCGCGTGGAGATCTGGAATGGTGCCACCAGATTGGCACAGCGGGGTGGTGGTCCCCATCTTCAAGAAGGGAGACCAGAGGGTGTGCTCCAACTTTCGGGGAATCACACTCCTCAGCCTCCTCGATAAGGTCTATGCCAGCGTGCTGGCAAGGAAGGTCTGTCCTTTAGTCAAACCCCGGATCCAAGAGGAACAATGTGGTTTTCGTCCTGGTTGTGGAATGCTGGACCAGCTCTTTATCCTCTTGAGGATGTTCAAATGTGTGTAGGAGTTTGCCCAACCAGTCTACGTGTGCTTCGTTGACTTGGAGAAGGCATTCGATCACGTCCCTCGGGGTATCCTGTGGGAGGTCCTGCGGGAGTATGGGGTGTCTGGACTGTTGTTACGGGCCATTCTGTCCCTGTACAACCGCAGTGAGAGCTTGGTCCGTATAGCTGGCAATAAGTCGGACTCATTTCCTGTGGGTGTTGGACTCTGCCAGGACTGCCCTTTGTCACCGATTCAGTTAACAATTTTTATGGACAGGTGTAGCCATGTGGTGAAAGCCTTCTGCTATGGAGGCCTTAGAATCTCGTCTCTGCTTTTTGCGGATGATGTGGTCCTGCTGGCTTCATCAGGTGGTTGCCTCCAGCTTGCAGTGGAACAGTTCGCAGCCGACGGGACGGGAGAGCGGATTGGGAGATCAACAGATGGATCGGGGCTGCATCTATAGTGATGCAGACGCTGAAAAGGGAGCTGAGCGTAAAAGTGAAGTTGTCGATTCACCAGTTGATCTATGTCCCTACCCTCACCTATGGCCACGAGCTTTGGGTAGTGACCGAAAGAATAAGATCACGAATACAAGTGGCAGAAAAGAGCTTCCTCCAAAGGGTGGCTGGCCTCTCCCTTAGAGGTAGGGTGAGGAGTGTGGCTCAGAGTAGAGCCACTGCTCCTCCACATCGAGAGGAGCCAGTTGAGGTGGCTCGGGCATCTGATTAGGATGCCTCCTGGGTGCCTCTTGGGTGAGGTGTTCTGGGCATGTCCTACCGGGAGGAGGCCCCGGGGTAGACCCAGGACACGCTGGAGAGATTATATCTCTCAGCTGGCCTGGGAACGCCTTGGGGTCCCTCCAGATAAGCTGGTGGAGGTGGCTGGGGAGAGGGAAGTCTGGGCTTCTCTGCTTGGGCTGCTGCCCCCGTGATCTGGCCCCGGATAAGCGGAAGAAATGGATGGATGGATGGATGGATGGATAGTTTCTGAAAATAATAAATATTAAATAATAAATTGTTTGTTACAGCTCCTAATGAGCTTCAAAGCTGGCCATTCAGTCACTGTGTAGTTTAAAAATTAATCTGAATCTGATCCAGCTGCAAGCAAACTGTTTTTTGTTTTGTTTTTTCCTCCAGATTTATCATTTAGTTTTCCCTTAAAAATCCTTGTTTTCATCCTGATTTATCCTGTAACATGTTTTCTAACATGAATTAGCAGATGCAGTTGTTTCATACCTTGTATTTCTGTGGATTCACAGACTGGACTTCATCTATGACTTATTTGAGAAGGTTGGCAGCAGGAACAACGAGGAGAAGATGGGAACAGCCCGGCGCAAACCTACTGTGAGCTCCCAGTTCAGGGTGAGCGATATAGTAAATTGCATATTCTGTTGTAGGCAACGCCTCTAAAGATTAACCAAGGATCTTGAGCTGATAGAATATTTGTGCATTGAAGAAAATGTGTGGGACTGCATCAACAGTTCTTTTTATAATCAATGAATCTGTCAGCTCTTTGTGTGGTTTCTTATTTTTGGCATGGTTATGTTAGGGTACAGGCATGTGAAAGAATTTTTTTTTTCTTAATCTCTTTAGGACTCTCTTCATGCTCTTATGGCCACTCTGAGTGTTTCCAATCCTTTCTTCATTCGCTGCATTAAGCCCAACATGGAAAAGGTCTGTTTGTTTCTATCTAATACCTCTATCTATTCACAGATTCACATTAATATCACTGGATAGCTGAGAGCATTATTCCATACTGTCTCAAAAGCTATCATTTAAATCCTTCATATTATCCTTTTAGACTCCAAATGTGTTTGACCCAGAGGTCGTCTTGAACCAGCTGAGATATTCTGGGATGTTGGAGACTGTGAAGATCCGTCGTGCTGGCTTCCCAGTTCGTAGAACTTTCAAAGATTTCTTCTATCGGTAAAAATAAATAAATAAATGTTTTTTTGTTGTTGTTGTTTTGTTTGTTTTTTTTACCCTTTTTGGGATTTATTGCTGAGATCTGTTGTTTTCTTTCACATTGTGTTTTTGTGGCAGTTATAAGATCATCCTGAAAGAAAAGGCACCAGCAGCAGGAGATGATAAGAAGAGAACCACAGACCTTCTAACCAAGTATGACAAGACCAAGAAAGAATGGCAGTTAGGCAAGACTAAGGTAAGTTTTTCTGACTTTAAAATGCTTAAGTTTTGTGCACTGCCTCATATCAGTTCATATGCTTTCTATAAGCTATTTTCACCTCATGTTACCTTTGCTTTGTAGGTGTTCATGAAAGAATCTTTGGAGCAGCGTTTAGAGAAAGACAGAGATGAAGTCCGGCGCCAAGCTGCCATGATAATCCGAGCCCACCTACTCACTTTCTCTGCTAAGTAAGAAACTCCTGAGATGACGTCATGTTTTAGAAAGCCTGCAAAAGCCACGTCAGGTATGTGTGCCACTTTGAATTTGTTCATTTCATCCACAGGAAGCATTTCAAGCGTGCACGTGCCGCCGTCATCATCCTCCAGAAACACTTCCGAAGGCACATCCAATGCACGCGGTTTGTGAAGCAGCGCAAGGCAGTGGTGGTGCTGCAGAAACACAGACGAGGTCAGGTGGCACGTGCTCACGTTCGAAAACTGAAAGAGGAAAAGAAGAAGAGGGAGGAAGAGCAAAAGACCAAGGAGGAAGAAGAGAAGAAGGAAACACTGGCTGAAGGGGAGAAAGGGGAAGCAGCAGAGGAAGCAGAGAAAAAGGTAAAATCATCAGAGGCATCTCCAGCTTAAACTGAGACATTGCAACTCACTGACATTAATAGCAATATTTTGTCCCTCTCATCTGCTATTTAGGATGAAACCCGCCAAATGGAGGAGATCCTGCAGCTTGAGAGAGAGATTGAGCGTTTACAGAAGAAGAGGGAGGATGAAGTGTCACAGCTTTGTGAGTCCTCCAAGCAGGAGCTGCAGCTGCGCCGGGACGCTGAGCTCAAGCGGATGAAAAAGGAGGCATCCCGGAAGGCAACAGAACTCATCGACCTCCTGAACTTTGGAGGTGTTGATCCCTCACTGGGAGCAGTCAGCGCTAAGCCTGCTGCAGAGGCGAAAGCTCCAAAAGGTGCCAGCGCCACCAGAGGTGCTTCCAAAGAAGAGGATGTAGATGAAGGCTTTCATGCTGAGGAGGAGTGTATCCCTCTGCCTGACTTCCCTCCTCCTGCTGAGACAGATACTCCTCTGGATCAGGAGATATTTGCTCAACTCCCTCCTCCGCCACCTGCTTTTGCAGAGGGAACAGTGCCCCCTGTCCCACCTCCTCCGCCTCCCCTTCCCTCAGACGGCATGCTTGTGGGTGGAATTCCTCCTTCTCTCCCTCCACCTGGAGACGGTGCCACTGTACCTCCACCACCACCAGGAGAGGAGGAGAAGAAAGAGCCAGAACGTAAAGTGAGCATGGTTGAGAGCCTGGTAGATGGCGAGGAACCAATCTACAGCATGCCAGCCGACACAGAGTCAGATTATGACCAAGAAGAGGAGGAGGGGTCTGTTACCGCCGGAGATGACAGCTCCGTGTCGGGAAGCAACCGAGGGAGCACGGCTGTGACAGATGAGGAGCACCCCAGGAAGTCGACCTGCACCAACGCCAGCATCGAGTCCTACAGAGGCAGCTCTGACTCTGTGAGGACACACACTTACACGCATCCGCACAAGCGTGCACGCAGATATGTATGAGCAGCTATAAAGTGCATTTTAACTCACTGTGATAAATTGATAGTGTGCTGTCTTAATATATAATAAAAATAACTATCATTAAAAGCATAAGCAATTAACTAATGCTATTATATTATGTTGCAGTATGCGGACAGTGATGATGAACATGACGGCATGATGGACACTGATGAAGAGGTGACAAATGGCAGAGTGACTTTGCTTAATGGAAATGGGCCACCGTATTTCCACGGCTACCTCTACATGAAGGGTGTGTACAGCTGTTTTTCTTTGTATTTTTCTCAAGAGATGGCGATTGTCTTCTATTTCTGCTGCATTTAATGCTTCACAATTTGTCATGTAAGCATCACAGGTACTTACATACTTAAATATAGTAGATAAGCATAGTTCCTCACTTTTTTTATTTTCTACCTGCTCCCTATTCTCAGAACAGATCACGATGCTGTCTGTGAACATCCTAGTCCAAAACAGTAGTTCCTTGAACAGGAATTGAACCTGGGCTATACCAGTGAGAGTGCCAAATCCTAACCACTAGACCTTTTTTTTTAATTGAATGTAATTATGTCCCTTGTGCTCCCTCAGCTGGTTTGATGATCCCATGGAGAAGGCGCTGGTGTGTGTTAAAGGATGAGACCTTCATGTGGTTCCGGTCCAAACAAGAATCTCTTAAGTCTGGCTGGCTCTACAAGAAAGGAGGAGGACTGTCCACTCTGTCACGGAGGTTGTTGTAGTTATTACTGAGTGAAGCCTGCATGCTTTAAAACTAAAACACTTTGAGACATGTATGATTTTACAAAGCTGTTCAGAAAAGGGTTTTGTGAGATCCTACAATGCTGCAACACAAGAGCTCTAAATGTAAATTTGTCTAACTGAATGGTTCATATTTCCTCTTGATTCTATAAAAGGTGATAATATGACAGCTTTATAAAAGTGTCTGTAGCTTGATCCCTATAAATATTTCAACATAAAAAACTTAAAAGTCACAGATTTATTTATTGTCTGCATGAATGGGTTAATGTGTCTTTAGTTGTTGTACACAGTTTTGACTGCTGATGGAGTATTTGTGTTATTGTGAGTATTAAACCCTCTTCTGCAGTGAGCTACAATGCATTAAAGCCAATGCATGATGTCTTTAGCGGTTCTTCACTTAGTTGCTACTTAATTTATACATTCAGAGTAAAAGTTGATGATGTGCTTTTTTAGGAAAGACGACACTCTTGTGATCTTGTTAAATGAGAAAGTTTGAGAGGGCAAAATTAAGCTTAAGAAGAGTGGATGACCTTAGCCATTATTCTTATGGTGTCTTATTTCCCTGCAGGAATTGGAAGATGCGCTGGTTTGTTCTGAGAGACAGCAAGCTAATGTACTATGACAACGACAGTGAGGAGAAGCTCAAGGGAACCATTGACATCCGAGCGGCCAAGTAAGATTTTTGATAAACCTCCCCACCAGAAAAACACACCAAGTCTTCTTAACTATTTGTCTCGTTTCTAGAGCTGTGTGGCTAGTTCAAGAAAAAACAAATATGAAAACACAAGAAAATACAGAAACATGCTTCAAGTTGAGAAAATTTCTCACCTAAAATGTGATGTACCCTGCTCGAATACACTTGTTCTAGAGCGTCTTGCCAGATTAATGAAGATTTCTTCCTGATTTCTGCAATGAGTGTCCTTTTTATGACTTCATAGGGAGATAGTGGATAATCATGAAAAGGAGAATGCCCTGAACATTGTGACAGATGAGAGGACATACCAAGTGTTTGCAGAGTCGCCAGAGGACGCAAGGTATGACGGAGACTTCAGCAGTAATGGTACTGCTGGTAAGCACGGTATTGTTCCCGCCTGAGTTAGTCATAGCTTTGAACATGATGGCATCTTTTTCTGTCTGTGCAGTGGGTGGTTCAACGTGCTCAGTAAGGTCCGAGTGTGCACTCCGGAGCAGCTGCTGGAGATGTCTCATGAACAGGCCAACCCGAAAAATGCCGTGGTCAGTCTTTAAAAACATGAATCAGTACTTACTCTGAAGACATTCTTCACACAAAATGTGCATGTGCAGTATCTTGTAAGTCACTGTAAGTGATCATTGTTTTATAGGTTTTATTGTCAAAAGCAACACAGATAAGAATGTGAACAGTCATGAGCTAGATTGGTTTATTATTATTAATAGTTCAGGTTTAAAAATATTCTCCTTTCTTGTTCAGGGAACTCTCGACGTGGGGTTGATCGACTCCGTGTGTGCATCAGACAACCCTGATCGGTAAGTTTGATGAGAAAGAAAGGAAGCTCATTTTTGCTGATTTTCTGATGTTCTCCTCACGTACATAAAAATGTCTATTGTAGAAAAAAATTGTCTCAATGGTTGGAATCTTAATCAAGGATTTGATGGAAAATAATGATGAGCAACTATAGATTACAGAAGAGACCTGCCTTCACTCGCTCACTCATCCCTTGACAGGTGGCAGCCACATCAGTTGATATCCTCTCCCTTCCTGTTGTTTGTGGCTCGGATGTTCTATAGGAGGCTTCTCTGGGTCCACTTGGTGATATTGTCCATCCTCTGCCTTCCTTTGGCATGTGTCTTCAACCATTCCCTGCAGGATTGTTTTCCTGACAGTGTTGTGACGTGTTATGTGGCTTTAGTGTTTCGAGGAGAGCTTTTTGGGTTCTTCTAATCTCCTGACTTTGCTCTTGACAAATTTGTTGGTTTTCTGCTCCCTGTGGCTTATCCGTAGAAGTTGGCGAAAGCATTTGGTCTCAAATGCTTGGATTCTTCCTTCATTCTCAGCCAACAGCATCCAGGTCTCAGAGCCGTACAGGAATATAGAGATGACAGATGACTGAAGCAGCTTCTATTTGGTCTTAAAGCTAATCTTACTTTTCCATATCCTCTGGAGTCTTGCCATTGCTGCCATTGTTGCCCAATTCTGCTCCAGATTTCCTTGGAACTAGTGCCATCTTTTGTGAGCATGGCACCCAAGTACTTGAACTCTGACACAGCATCCAAGGGTTCACCATTCATGGGAGATACTTTATTAATAAAAAAAAAAGAGGCAGGTTTCATAGGCCTGCATGATTTGATAGCTTGTAGAATCATCTTTATAAGCAATAACTTGAAGTTATTGTTTTCTGTATGACTTTCTTAGTCTCTGACATTGTTCGGGAGGAATTTTGGTCCACTATTCTTTACAGCACTGCTTCAGTTCATTGACGTTTGCAGGCATTTGTTTATGCACAGCTCTCTTAAGTCCTGCCTGTTAAGTCCATCCTGTTTTTTATCCTCTGCACTGTGTTAACACCGGAATGTTCCAGATGAGCAAACTGCCAAAAAGTTTGCATTTATAGAGGTGCTCACAGTTCCTGATGATCACTTGGTCAACACTGAGAGTGTATTTAGTTTTTCATAGGACTGCACAGAGTCACGTGAAAGCTTTCTTTTTAATGACTGGTCAGCATCTAATAAACAGCTTTCTACTTTCAGGCCCAACTCTTTTGTCATCATTACGGCCAACCGTGTGATCCACTGCAACAGTGACACACCAGAGGAGATGCATCACTGGATCAGTCTGCTGCAGAAGCCCAAAGGAGATGCCAGGATAGATGGACAGGAGTTCCTTGTCAGAGGTGGGGGTTTTGGATATTTTCAAACTTATAGATGCAGCTCTGTATTTTCTGTATTTTAGTACTTTCTGGGACTGTTGGAAATATTTTAAACCACCTAATACTGGGCCATTCATATGTGGTAAGAATATATTATCTGTCTTTAATTTTACCAGCAAACTGTCATTTTTAAATCTTCAGTCATCTTCAACTTTGTAGTTTAGGTATCACAATATCACTGACATTCTTCTTCATCTTTCTGCCTCCTTCACCTCTCCTCCTGGCTCATCATCTTCAGGGTGGCTCCAAAAAGAGATGAAGACAAATGCCAAGAGCACCTCCCTGAAGCTGAAGAAGCGCTGGTTTGTTTTGACCCACAACTCCCTGGATTACTACAAGAGCTCAGAGAAGAACTCCTCTAAGATGGGAACTCTGGTCCTTAACTCCCTCTGCTCTGTCATTCAGCCGGATGAACGAGTGCACAGGGAGACAGGTGAGGAGAACGAAAGGCAAGGAACAGACGGGAAGGGCACATTTAATCGGGGATTATACTTAGGAGGTTAGGGAAATATACAGGTTTCTTGTTTTTATAATTACAGACCTGGAAAAATGTACTAGCACCTGGGTTTTATTCAATTAAATTAAAGGGATTTATCATGGTCTTATACAACTTAATTATGATCATAGTAGGAATTTTTTTTTAAATTGGATTTTAAAAAAATAAACAGTGTTTGGATGTTATTTTTTACAGGCTACTGGAACATCATCGTGTACGGGAGGAAGCATTCTTACCGCCTGTATACTAAGATGCTGAATGAAGCCATGAGATGGACAGCTGCTATACAGGGAGTCATAGACAGCAAGACCCCAATAGAAACGCCAACTCTGCAGCTCATCAGAGACATCAAGGTGAGATACCCACATGGACACAGTAAGTTCAAATTCATGAACAGAAATGTGTATTCAAGATGATTTCTGTTTACCTCGTTGTGTCATCTCAGGAGAACAGTGTGAACCCAGAGATAGTGGAGCAGATGTACAGGAGGAACCCCATCCTCAGATACACGCAGCATCCTCTGCACGCGCCTCTACTGCCCCTCCCTTATGGAGAGGTCACCAGCTGTGAGTAAAACCAGAGAATTTCTAAATAGCAGAAACTCCCACTCCCCCAGCATCCTGTTTCATAGGAGGCACTCAGAAGATTAATGAGGCCCTTGGAGCTGAAGCCAAAAGAAAAAAAAAGTAACATGGGGTAAAAATTCAGCCTATCCAAACTGTCATATGGTAAAAGACCTGGTACACCCAGGAGAGGTCGCCAGTGGATCAAAGGGCTAACACAGACAGAGACAGGAAACCACATGCTCTCACATGCACACCTACAGCCAGTTTAGAGCTGTTATTAAATTTAACAAGCATTTCTCTGGACTGTGGCAACTTCATTCACTCACTTTCATGGTGGCCGGCATCAAGTGGCAAAAAAATCTGTTGCATGTTGCATTACATGTTTGTTTTTCTCTGTCTTTTAATGCCTTCAAATAGTACAAAGGCAGCAGGGTTACGCCAGTCTGCAGGATGAGGCTGTGCGAGTTTTTAACTCACTACAGGAGATGGAGACATTGGCAGACACGGTGCCCATCATTCAGGGCATCCTGCAGACCTGTCAGGACCTGCGCCCTCTCAGGGATGAGGTACTTTTGTTTATTTACTTGCAAAAATGCATAAAACTTTAATAGTTTATTTCCCATAGAGTATTCTTACAGTTTTCCAGTTGTTTACGCTTTAATAAAAATGTTATAATTTCTGTTCTTTCACCACAGGTTTATTGCCAGGTGATCAAGCAGACCAATCATGTGCCTCAGCCCAACAGCCCAGCCAATCGTGCACACTGGCATCTGCTCACCTGCATGAGCTGCACCTTCCTACCCAGTCGAGCCATCCTCAGATACCTCCGTTTCCACCTCAAGAGGTGAGCATCTGCATTCAAGATAGTATTTCTCTCATGAATCATCCATAGAATATAAGTGTGTAAATGTGTTGTGTATTTGTAACTTAGGATACGTGAGCGCTATCCAGGCACAGAGATCGAGCGGTATGCCAGCTTCATTGGGGAATCCCTGAAGAAGACCAAAACTCGTGAGTTTGTTCCCTCCCAGGAGGAGATCGCTGCCCTGCTGCTGAGACAGGAGATGAGCACTACTGTCTACTGTCATGGAGGAGGTTCCTGCAAGATCTCCATCAACTCACACACTACCGCTGGAGAGGTGCATACACACATAAACAAACATCTTCACCATTGAAGTACGTCACTTCAAATACACACCTTAAAGATAAAGTCATACATTATATTGCTAAAAAAAAAAAGTATTTGCTTCTCTGCCTTTACACGAATATGATGTTGGCCCACCCTTTGCAGCTTTAACAGCTTCAACTCTTCTGGGAAGGCTTTCCACAAGGTTTAGGAGTGTATTTATGGGAATTTTTGACCATTCTTCAAGAATCACATTTGTGAGGTCAGACACTGATGTTGGATGAGAAGACCTGGCTCACAGTCCCCACTCTAATTCATTCCAAAGGTGTTCTATCACGTTGAGGTCAGGACTCTGTGCAGGCCAGTCAAGTTGTTCCACACCAAACTTGCCCATCCATGTTTTTATGGACCTTGCTTTGTGTACTGGTGCACAGTCATGTTGGAACAGGAAGGGGCCATCCCAAAACTGTTCCCACAAAGTTGGGAGCATGAAATTGTCCAAAGTGTCTTGGTATGTTGAAGCATTAAGAGTTCCTTTCACTGGAACTAAGGGGATGAGGCCCAACTCTTGAAAAACAACCCCACACCATAATCCTCCCCCTGGCCACCGCCAAACCCAGACTCGTCTATCAGATTGCCAGATGGAGAAGCGTGATTCATCACTCCAGAGAACACGTCTCCACTGCTCTAAAGTCCAGTGGCAGCGTGCTTTACACCACTGCATCCCATGCTTTGCACTGTGTCTGGTGATGTAAGGCTTGGATGCAGCTGCTCAGCCATGGAAACCCACTTCATGAAGCTCTCTTTGCACTGTTTTTGAGCTAATCTGAAGGCCACATTAAGTTTGGAGATCTGTAGATTGACTCTACAGAAAGTTGGCAACCTCTGAACACTATGCGCCTCAGCATTCCCTGACCCCACTCTGTCATGGATGAGTTGCTGCCATTCCCAGTTGCTTCCACTTTCTATTGAGACAACTCATCTTAAAAGTAGTAGACCAAAATAAAGGTAGATAGATGGACGAAGGGGAAATGCATGTACAAAAACACATTTGCAAGTGAATTTTGAATTTTTTGAAAAAGCACTTCAAGATCAAATAAATCTATCCGAATTTGAATGCTAACAACTGTTTAAATGTTGTTACTGCAGGTTGTAGAGAAGCTGATCAGAGGTCTGGCCATGGAGGAAAGTAAGAACCTGTTTTCTCTGTTTGAACACAATGGCTTCACAGACCGAGCTCTCGAGAGCAGAGTGATCGTGGCAGATGTTCTGGCCAAGTTCGAGAGGTAGCTCAGTCTCTGTGTACAAATACTGGCATCCATTTGACTGTTTCTTTGTTGTACAGACTCATGCTGTCTTTGCTTTATTTTTTCAGATTGGCAGGCAGTGAGGAAGAGGAAGAGGAAGGAGAATGGAAACTGTACTTTAAACTGTACTGTTTCTTGGATGTGGAGAGCATGCCCAAAGAGGGAGTGGAGTTCGCTTTCATGTTTGAACAGGTGAGATTTAATCTGCAAATTATCATGTTTAGCTCAAAGTGATCAGCAAAATGCTGACACAGGAAGGAGCAGGTAAAGCAAAGAAAGATGAGCTTTAAAATGAATTGCTGAAGAAGAATAAGAAAAGGATCAATAGGGTATGAGCAGAAAAGTAAAAAAATGACTGTAAGTAAGTACATTTTATTTATATAGCACATTTAAAAGTGCTTTACAGTAAAATAAGTTAAAATTGCCATTCATCGGCTTCATTGGCAAGTGTGCCAGTTTTGTATTCCCCTGAAAATATTGTCATCTGCAAAAATTACTAAAAAAAAAAAAAAAATCACACTTCATAGTCAGTCCATTGCTTCAAAAAATCTCTTGGTCTGTATTTTAAACTTCTATTTTAACGCCATGCCAGTTTTTTTTTAACCAATTATTCAGAATATAAAATTGGAAAGTGCGAGTGTTGTGTTGAAATGGAGAATGTTTTGCTCTCTCTCCCAGGCGCACGAGTCTTTGATAAGCGGCCACTTTCCGGCCTCAGAGGAAACACTGCAGCACCTGGCCGCTTTACGTCTTCAGTATCTCCACGGTGATGGGGCAGGTCGAGCCGGATGGAGCCTGGGGAGCGTTTATCCAATTGGACGTCTGCGCAACCGCATTTTGCACTCCACCAAGCCGGGCGTGGGGGTGGCGGGTGGAGCTGGAGGAGGTGGAGCTGGAGGAGCAGGAGATGGAAAAGGCGTGGCGGTAGGACAAGGTGGCGTTGGGACTGGTGCAGAGAAACGAAAGACTCCGAGCTTCCTGGACGGCACCCTCAGGAGAAGTTTCAAGACTGGTTCACTGAAGAAGCAGAAGGTAAAGAAGTCTTTACTTAAAGTTGCTTTTGGTCAGAAATATATTAATTAGGTTTAAGAAAAATATAGAATGGATACAGACTCAGCACTATTGAATTTTAAAATCTGCGTCTTCCCATGAGTTCACTGAAATCTCTCTCCTGCTACACTAAATGAAAAATGGACCTGCTAGCTGAGTTGATTGATATTTTCATGGAGGATTCACTGATTGCTTCAGATAGAGGATGAGCAGATGCTTGAGATGTGGGTGAAGGAGGAGACGTCTGCCACACGGACGAGCGTACTGGAGAAGTGGACTCGTCTGCAGGGCATGCCGCAACATCAGGCCATGCTTAAATACATGAGCATCATTAAAGAGTGGCCAGGATACGGCTCTACTCTATTTGATGTGGAGGTGAGGAAAAAAGATAAGAAGATGGATTTCAGGGCTATGTACAAATAACCTGATTGCCTGATAAGTAACCCCCTTTCTCTCCCTCTCTCCTCTCTTACTAGTGTAAAGAGGGAGGTTTCCCTCATGATCTGTGGCTGGGTGTGAGTGCTGACAACGTGTCCGTGTATAAACGTGGGGAGCCCAAACCGCTCGAGACCTTCCAGTACGAACACATCACCTTCTTTGGAGCTTCACAGCCCTGCACCTACAAGATCATCGTGGATGAGAGGGAGATGTACTTTGAGACTCCACTGGTGAGAGCTCATTATTCATTTTTCATTTCTTTCATCCGTTATTTGAACTTTTCAGGGCTGCAACTAATGATTTTAATAAGGTTTATTTTAAAGGTCATTAAAAAGGCCCACAGCAGGTTTCTAAAGCTTTAAAGTCATGTTTTGCTTGGGGATTAAATACTCATTTTAATCAATGACATGCAAATCAATTTATAATTTTAATGTAATGTGGGTTTTTTTTTGGATTTTGGTTGATTTTCTGTCTCTCTCCATTAAAATTAAACTACCATTAAAAATTAGAGACTGTTCATTTCTTTGGAAGTGAGCAAACTTAAAATTCAGCAGAGGATCAAATAATTCTTTCCTGCACTGTATATGTTTACTTTTGTTGTTTCTTTTTGAAGCATAGTTTTTCAGTGATGTAATGTGTTTTTGCACACCTGGCTTTATTGTTTTGGTTTACTTTAAGTTCAGTATAATAACAATATGCCACAGAAAAATTTTTAAAAAAGCATCAGTCTGTATGTGAATGCATGCACTCCTAGCCATTTTAGAGTAATCAAAACAAAGAGAACGTTCAAAGAAATCATTAAAAGCCCAAAATTACCTTCACATTCATGCCCACGATGAGTTTATCTAAGCTTAGCACAACTGTGTGTGTAAAGATGCTAACATTTACCATTTAGGACTAACAACAAAGATCAGGGTAAGGGAAATACCACTGGCTTTGTGCATCTTTTGCCAGGCTACAGAGTTACAGCCAGTGATCACAACCATCCATCTTAAATGCAAATGGACAAGCACACACTAATCTCCTTTTTTACATTTTAGGTTGGAGAGATCACGAAGATCATGCGAGCCTACATTAACATGATGGTGAAGAAACGCTGCAGCATCATGTCTGTGTCCAGTGTTGCCAGTTCCTGGGCGAGGTGATCTATCTTCCCCAGCCAATCAAAGCTCTCGGTTCATCCATCTAGTGACACCAGACGCCTTGTCCCCTTGCATTTGGAGTTGGTTGGGTTTTATAAAGGGCAGTTGTACCAACCAGCTAAACTTCCAGGTTGAATCATGAGCGGGGAAAGAGCATCAATAATAAAATGGGGGAAAGTGGACACAGAAGCCAAATGCACACTCAACTGGCCTGGAGATCTATTAATAACATGACATGACGTGAAATAGCATGAAACAACCTGTATTTCGGGGGCTGTCCCATCAAATACATAACCCTCAGCTGTAGTCCTGCATGTAGATGTTCAAGCACACTCCAAACTTCTCTCAGTTTTCCTTTTTGGACAAATTCAGAAACAACAAGCACAAAGCAGCCACCCAGTTCCAGTCAGTCCCAGGTTGTTCCCCCAACACCCATTGCACTGCCAGACAGAAGAAAGCCACACTTTCTCAGTTATATTAGTTTCTATCTTACTTCTCCTTTGATTTCCGAGTCTCTCTCTTTCTCTTCATGTATCCTCACTCTTTGTTTGCTGTTGCTATTAAGTTATAATGCTGAATTCTTGTTCTTGCTTGCTTTCTCTGTCTTTTTATCTGTAACATCAGCTCTGGTACATCTGAGAAAACGGACTCAATGATTTGGGGGCCCACTGCCCACCAAACCACATAGTGTTCACTTGCTTACTCATCAGTGCCACTGTGTGGCCACAAGAAGGAAACACGGCCAAAGGAAGTGGCTTTAAATATTTAAGAAAATATATCTTATAAATATTCCCGAGAAGAAAGATTTACGTTGGAGGCTCTCCAAAGTATGTGCATGGCTAACAGCCTCATTTGGCTCTACAAGAACAATATTCAGAACAATATCAGAAAAGAAAGATTTCCCTATTTATGTCTACATGTCATATAAGCTGGATAAATGTGTATATTTACGTACATGCACACATAAACTGAACAAACATGTATCATTTTGTATCGTATATCACAGGTTATAATAAGAGTTATTACATTTTTGGTGGCCACTGCATTGTAGAGTATATAAATGCCATACTAAATGCAATGTGACACCTGCCATGTAAAATACATGCAAGTGATTGGTGTTAATAATGATCATTGTATGTCTGAATATGATGCCAATACTGTACACTGGCTGTGCCATTAATGTGACTCACAGAAAAGTAAGAGTAAGTTTAAAAAAAAGAAAAAAGAAAATAGACTACAGTGAGTCTGGCTGCTATCGTGGTCACATTTTTAACAGCCTTTTGATGAATTTATCATTGTTGTTTGTTGGACTCACTCTGCAGCATTAATTGGAGCCATGAAATATTGTCTGTCCTCATCTGCTCAAGCTATTCTCACTTTTTTTCTTTTCTGAGGAGATCAGGAGACTTGAGCAAAAATGCACACAACCTTGTTTGTCTGTGTTTTCAGCCTATTTATGAACATGTGATTTTTTATTACTGACAATACTGTTATTACTGTATTCCCCTATCTTAGCCAACCTAAAGTGCTGTGTCTGCATTGCTGCTGTGTGTGCGTGCGTGTGTGTGTATGTGTGTGTGTGTGTGTGTGTGTGTGTGTGTGTGAGTGTATTAATGGCGTAAACTGTTGGAAAAGAAAAGGGAAATGAGAAATGAGAAGTGTTACTACTGAGTGTATTCCTTGGAAATGAGATGTATTTACATGACTAACTTTTGCGAAGAATGGTGTTGTAATTGTGAGTTAACGGCAAAAGCATGGAATTTCAGGGGAGGGTTGAGGGGCTATTTATTTCCTATTGTACTGTATGTGTTGCAAAGTCTGTTTGGCAGGAGTGAAAATATGCTGATTCTTTTTTTCAGTCTCAGTGTAAGAGGAGCAGATAAGATACTGTGAGGATATGGGCTCGGAAATTGTTTAATTGTGCACATGGAATGCTGAAATTCATCACTACTTTGTGTGTATGCGTGTGCTTCTGGACTGGAAAAGTAACGTCACTCGATTCTGTGCATTGCAGCTAGATGGCAGCATCCCCCACATCAAACACCTGCACAGAGCACTGTAAACAAAGCGTTTCCGTAGAGCGGAGATCCAGTGGGAGTGCTTGCATAGCATGGAAAATTACAGTCCAGTATCACAACATGCTCCAGTTAATTGTCTTATCTGGTTTAGCTGAAGTTTCTTAACTAGATTCTGTGGCAATAAGAATTTCAGGATTTGCCCCAAAGATAGCTGTGGTTTGGCCCTTCACACCAGTTACTAAAGTGAAGTTCTTCAGGTGAAATATTTTGTTGTTTTTCTAGTTTATCACATGCTACACAGGGCGGTGGCCATGATTTTTTTCTTTTTAGAAAAACTGAGGCTGTGAATCCTGTCTGAAGACCCTCGAGCCCTCTGAAGTGTTGATCAACCACCAAAAATGAGTTTTTCCACACAGTTTTGATGAGAAAATATTGAATTTCTTCTTCATATTTAACTATTTTAAGTCTAACAATATTGAAATAAACCTAAAGTATCTACCACATGTAAGGTTTAAAGTGTACAAGGTACAGCTTTGCTGAAATGCTCCAAATTTCCATGACCTCAATGTCTATGATCATAGTTACGGCCGGACTGCATACACACAGCCCACTGGGATCCTGCCTGTAGACTAAGCAGAACTCACTCAGAGGTTCCACTTTGAACTTTTGGTTAATTTAGTTCCAGCTAAAAAAAAAAATAGTTGAAAACTGGAAAAAGTAAAGTTCACAAGCCATAAATACTGAGGAACCTGGAGCTGTCTAATCTGGTTATTCTACATCTATGGTTCTGTCTGTCACTGATATTACACTGAGTAAGAAGAACTTGCCCTGTAGTTGCTGAGATGTGATCAGTGTGTTTGCGAAAGGGAACTGTTAATGGAAATTTTGAACCGTCTGATTACAAATCTGTCTTCAAGGGCAACTTCATCACAGAGGGTCCTGTTATCAGCCGCAGGCGGCCAAAGTGGGGCCCATTCTTATCTTATGTTATGCTTATTATCACCTTTACATGGTAAAACATTGTGCTTGTTTAAACAAAAAAAAGAGAGAGAGAGAAAGAGAGAGATATGTGTGATGTTCTTTTTTATTTGTAACTGGCTTTACAAAATTATGCTTTAATAAATTATTGAAAATGGTCCTGCATTTACTGTGATCTTTGTGCACTTATTTTTAACAGTTGCACTTTTTCAGGGAGCTTTGTATCTGCTGGTACCTGGGCTCCAAGCCTCTTTGCTAGTTAAGCTTTTTCCCCAAAACAGGAGGAACAGGATATATCCCACCACCACCACCACCATCTAAAGATAGTTCTTCTCATTTGATCTCGTTTGTTATCTAATTTTCATCCATCCATTTTCAAAATGTCCAAATATGTAAAATATGATATTAGGTCAACATTTAGCTCATGAATACTCTACATTAGTTAACTGTGTTAACTATGTTAGCAGTTCTGTTATAGTCACTTTCATAAGAGGCGGAATCAAAGGACTAAACAACACAACTGTGAAATGATACAGCCCACCAGTAAACAATCCAACGTTTTAAGTGTGACCATGTTTTTTTTTTCTGCAAACACAAACGAACAAACAAACTGCTTTATGTAAATTTCGCTGCTAATTCTGCACATATTTTAAATGCCGTATTTCGAAATGTTCTCCGCACTGCCAACGCCTTCCTCTCCTTTGTTTGGGTGCATAAAGAGAAAGTGCGTCAGGATTCTGCGTTCGGTTCCTTCTCAGCGAGTTAACTTCTCAGGTTTCAGCCGTCCTCGGAGCAGCCGAGGCATTTCCTCCTTTTGCGCTTACACCGCTTTCTCAAATCTTCTGAAACAAACTCCCAGCAGAGACTTTTGGATTAATCTGCGTCTACGCTGTTGGATGATGGGTTTACGGATATTATTGCCTGTTCTTCTCCTTGGTTTTGACCTGGCGACAACAGTTTTCGCCCAGTCTTCCACACCTGAGAACGGTAGGAATGGAAATCACTGAGTGGTGACTGAGGAATTGATTGAAGCTTTAAAAAATGACCTTTGATCAGGTCGTAATTTATTATTAAGTTAGGATTTTAGGTACGCACAGGCTGTTCAAAATCCTTAACGTGATTTAGCCGTTGATTAATCTCAGTTTTCTCATTTTGAACAGCATTTTTTATTCTATTGTCTTCAAAATGTGTTTTAAATGGTTGATTAATGGGACTTAAATTGAGAGGGGCGGAAGCAACCAAACATTTCAAATTAAAATGTCACTGTCTGCATGTTTTACACTTAGAATATTATAAAATATCATGGATAACCTTACACACAGGCCACTTTTCAGCGTATAACGCTTCACAAAAAAATTTCACATTATTGGTAGAATTGAGTTTCTGTAAGATATTTGAGTGCTGAAACCTCTAAGGAGGAACAAGGAGTCCTTTTTTCTTTTTTTTGCAGCCCCCGGGGTGCTTGATTGTTTCAGATTAAGCTGTTCTGTGTATGGCTGCTGTTAATGACATGACTGGTTCCACGGCCTGTGTGTTTGCTGTGCTTAGTCTCCATGGAATATGTCCCAGGAGGATTAGCAAGAGTTACAAAAACCAGAGTGAGCACAAACCAGGCTTTATTTAAGCTTCTCTCCTCTTGGTGATTTTATTTAAACTCGCCAATTTTTGCAGTCATATTTGCCTCCCCTTTTGAGGCAACGTGTTTACACCTTTAGGAGTCATGTCCACTTAGTTCAGACACTTAAATTGGGTTATTTTAACATTTTTCCTGCCCTACAGTGTGTGAGACGAAAAATGGGACAAGCTGTGAGGAATGTCTGAAAAATGTGACGGTAAGTCTGCTGAGAGAGGGTCTTATTTCTGCTTGGCTGACTTACTTCTGGGTTAACTGTGTGTGTGTGTGTACATGGAAAAAAAAAAGTTATTTCCTTCTCCACCCCCACACCTGTTAGACTGGTTAAAGAAGTAACTGATCTCTCCTGCATTCCCACCCTCCTACATTTTTAGCATATGTTTATTATACACTGCTTCCTGTAATTTGCCTAAAAATCTCAAGAGTCATTTAAAAAAATAACTAAAGGGGTCATTATGGTTTTTTTTTGGTTTTTTTTAACAGTGCTTGTGGTGTATCACAACAAAGTCATGTATAACATATCCAGTGAAAACCATCCTACCACCCCATGCACTCTGTCCTCTGAATGATGCACGCTGGGGACTCTGCTGGAGTAAGACACACACACACACACACACACACCTGCCGATCACATACTGATATCAACTTTAGTGACCACTTACTGTTACTGTGGTGAAATTTTGATGTACTCACCCTTTAAGCTTCGAAATTACTTGATTTTTTTGAGTAACTTATCTATGTTCTTCCCCTCAGGATTACTTTCATTATATGTTATCTATAATAATTTTTTGTTCTTACTACTTACTTTAATGCTAAATATGCTGTCCTGCAAACTGCTTATGAACTGATTGATTTATTAATTTTTTGTAATATCTGACCCGTGTTTTTCTGTGACCTTTAATATATTTTAGGTATTAAATGTATAATTTGTTGTCAGTGTGTAGTCCAGTTTAATACATAAATTATATTCTTGAATATGATAAGAAATACTTTATTTATCCCCAAAATTGAGAAATTATTGTGTTGCATCAATCCAAACATCATGAACAACTTAAATTAATAAACACAAGATCACAGAACAAAACAGTTTGGAAAGTTAAAAAATTACACTAAAGAAGGACTTCAGTTAAATGGAAAATACAAAACAATGAAATGCTACATGAATTAAAACCAAAATCTGATACAATAAGGAGCTTAAATCTAAAATAAATGCAGGTATTGTGGTAGTTAGAAAAGATTTTCTGTGTTTGTGCGGCAGCTGAGCTGAAACGAATGTTGGACAAGGTGCTGCATGTCTAGCAAGTGGTGCAGAGGGTGGTCAGGATCTATAGCCACAGTCATTTGGATGACCTCCTCATCAGCTGATGGAGGAATCCAAACAGTGGATTGACTCAAATGGCAAAAGCAATGATGAATTTCCTCAGAAAGTAATATGAATGCATACCAACAACTAGCAGATCAGTATCAGTAACATCCCTGAAGTCCTGAAGCCAGGTACAGTCACACTGCAGTAACTTTGGCAATATCTTGCTTCATCGCTCCAAACTACACTCACTGTATTCCCTCTGGTCCTAATCAGCTCACTGAGCTCATCCACATTATTGTCCAAACACCTCACATTCCCCTTGACGATAGCTGGAACAGCATCATCTCCATCACTTCCTCCAGAGATCCTCTGGGATTACAGGCCTCACTCCTGGCAGTAGAACTGTCAGTATGATCTGCTGGTGAAGATTCTGTTGCCAAGAGTGTAAGGCAAAGAGAACCCACTAGCAGACTTGAAAAACCTGACTCTACAAGAGTTGCGAAATAAAAAGTAGCCATTTCACCTCCACGTAGATTACAATGAGCAAGTTTAGCAGGTGATAAAGTCTTTGAAAAATAAAGAGTGACAGGAGCTGCTGCCAATCAGCACTGTGCCAGGGGAAAAATAAAAAGTAAATTTAAGGGATCTTTGTACCATTTTTAGCTTCAAAAGTCCTGCATCTGTTGGGTTCTTCATTTTTCATCATTGAAGATTAGGACAGTTGATCATGTAATGAATGTTTACTGTAGAAAAAGCTACCCATTTGTGGATAAATATTTCACTAAATTTAGCGCTCTTAATAAGCAAGTTATGAGAAGGGCTAGTGTGAACAAAAGTCCCTCTCCATGTTTGTGTACATTTCATCTGGGGCTGCTTGTTTTGGGTAAGTGCTTCAGCATGCAGAGACATTTTAGACAATGGCGGGTTGAGGGAAAACCCTATCCTGTTTCATCCTCACAGCCTCGCCCTGTACAAAACATGGTTTCCCATTTTATTGTGATAGAAATGAACCCATTCAACACTGCAAGATAAATTGGGTTCATCATATGGATGTTAAAATTCATTTTGTCCACATACTTTTGGGTATATATTGTACTTTTAAAACTGTAAAAATGTTGATACAGGACTTTTTACATAAATGCACTTTTGTATTAATAATAACTGTCTGTAATCACTGTCATTAGGATTAACTTTACTTTTTTATCAGCTTGTCAAAATGACATTACAACTGCTACTGTCAGAATGATTGATTAGGTTTGAGAAGAGTAATGAAAAATCCCAGCTATGGAAAGAAGAAGAAGGACTGTTTTCTATCTTTATGCTAAATCTGCGATTGGAGATCCCTGTATAACGCTGTCATTGTGTTTCTGTCTGCAGTGAACTTCCAGATTTTGATAATCACCTTATCAGTGCTTGGTGCAGTTCTCATAATTGGCTTCTTGGTCTGTCTGTTCTGCTGCTGCAAGTGTGAGAACTTTGGGTAAGTTTAGTGTGAGCTATGATTGACCCAGTCTGACAAAGCACTTTCATTGTTGCCAGTGTGATGCTGGTGGATTAAGGTGTAGGAATGGTATTATTAGTTGTGCGCAATAGGTTAAGACACATCCCGACTACCCAACATGTCATTTAATTAAACGATTAAATCTGCTACATGTAAGCATTCCTGAAAGATGGGAGTGTTTCCACTTAAAAGGGAATTTAGGTGGAGGAGGCACAACACACTTGATTTTCAACCAGCACTATTTTTCACTTTCAGATGCTGTTTTATTACATGTAGACACAAAGCTACTTGGTTAGATTCAGAAAAGTATTGTAATTTATAAGAAAACTCCCTTTTCTAGATTTTCAGGGTGCCACTTTCAACTCAGTCTAAAGCTGACATCTGCCCACATTTATTCACATGGCCACTAGAAGTTGCTTATCTTTAAAATGTAGCTTGTAATAACAGCTTTCACATAAGATCTTTAATATGGGGCCTTCCCCATACTAAGCAAATCTAATCTGGTGTTCTTCAGATCCCAAAGGTTTGAGGCCAAGATGCACCGACAGGCCAATAAGCTGAAAACCAAGCAGGAAGAAAGGTGAGAATTACTCTTTCTTTAACAGTAATACAGTTTGACCCACAGTTCACTAGTTAGTTTCTTACTGTATTTGATAAATACATGGCTCTAACTTACCAAAATATGGGTTCAGAGAGATGGTGGGCTTGAATGCACACATTTCTCTTTTCCGCTAGTACCTACTCAGCTGGACTCAACTCATTTTTTTTAGGGTTTTCCATTAGGTGGTAGTACCTGGTACCAGGTGCCTTTTTAGTACCTACCCAGTCCAGCGGTGGTTCCAAGCGAGCTGAGTTGAGCTAAAAATGACATCAACAGAATGCATGTCACTGATTGGCCAGGGAGTGACGTCACTAGATGAGAGCGACTCGTTCACAAGAATCAATTTCTCTAGCCACACCCAGGCCTGATTATTGCCACACCTGTTCTCAATCAAGACATCACTTAAATAGGAGCTGCCTGACACAGTAAGGTCCACCAGAAGATCCTTAAAAGCTACACATCATGCCGAGATCCAAAGAAATTCAGGAACAATTGAGAAAGAAAGTAATTGAGATATATCAGTCTGGAAAGGGTTATAAAGCCATTTCCAAAGCTTTGGGAATCCAGCGAACCACAGTGAGAGCCATTATCCACAAATGGCGAAGACATGGAACAGTGGTGAACCTTCCCAGGAGTGGCCGGCCGCCCAAAATTACCCCAAGAGCGCAGCGACGACTCATCCAAGAGGTCACAAAAGACCCCACAACAACGTCCAAAGAACTGCAGGCCTCACTTGCCTCAGTTAAGGTCAGCGTTCATGCCTCCACCATCAGAAAAAGACTGGGCAAAAATGGCCTGCATGGCAGAGTTCCAAGGAGAAAACCACTGCTGAGCAAAAAGAACATTAAAGCTCGTCTCAATTTTTCCAAAACACATCTTGATGATCCCCAAGACTTTTGGGAAAACATTCTGTGGACCGATGAGACAAAAGTGGAACTCTTTGGAAGGTGTGTGTCCCATTACATCTGGCGTAAAAGGAACACTGCATTTCAGAAAAAGAACATTATACCAACAGTAAAATATGGTGGTGGTAGTGTGATGGTCTGGGGCTGTTTTGCTGCGTCAGGACCTGGAAGACTTGCTGTGATAAATGGAACTATGAATTCTGCTGTCTACCAAGAGATCCTGAAGGAGAATGTCCGACCATCTGTTCGTGTACTCGAGCTGAAACGAACTTGGGTTCTGCAGCAGGACAATGATCCTAAACACACCAGCAAGTCCACCACTGAATGGCTGAAGAAAAACAAAATGAAGACTTTGGAGTGGCCTAGCCAAAGTCCTGACCTGAATCCTATTGAGATGTTGTGGTATGACCTTAAAAAGGCCGTTCATGCTCGAAAACCCTCTAATGTAACTGAATTAGGACAATTCTGCAAAGATGAGTGGGCCAAAATTCCTCCAGAACGCTGTAAAAGCCTCATTGCAAGTTATCGCAAACGCTTGGTCACAATTGTTGCTGCTAAGGGTGGCCCAACCAGTTATTAGGTTTAGGGGGCAATCACTTTTTCACACAGGGCCATGATGGTTTGGATTTTTTTTTCACCTTTAATAATAAACACCTTCATTTACAAATTGCATTTTGTGTTTACTTGTGTTGTCCTTGACTATTGTTTAAATTGGTTTGATGTTCCGAAACACTTAAGTGTGACAAACATGCAAAAAAACAGGAAATGAGGAAGGGGGCAAACACTTTTCACACCACTGTATATGCTCTCAAAAAAATACTCCCAACAATTATACATTTTGGGCTTTTATTGGTTCCATAATATTTGCATTGGGTTCGACACATCAGCTGTGCCTTTTGTATTGGTAGTTATGATCCATATCACTTTCCTGCATAGCAACACACACGTGATGGAAAAATGCACATGTCATACTGTTATCAGCCCAAACTAGTCTGTGGATGGTCTGAAAATATCATTAGTCTTCACCACATGACTTATGGAAGAATGTTTTGTCTTTACAGGAGGGCGGAGATGAAGCAGAGACACCAGGAAATCAGGCAGAAATATGGTGAGCTTTCCTCCTTGCTCACACACTCATCCTAATCTTTTCAACTTTCATTTAATCGAAGACTAACTATCAGGCACTTATACAGTATCTTTAGAAAGAAATGCTAAATCATGACTTGGTGTACAAAACAAAATTTGGCTCTTTTTACATTTTGCAGATTTTGGAAAATGTATTTCCTTACTTTCCTGTAGAGAACTTGATAAGAAAGTTGACTCTTTGTCTATACTGTACATACTGTGCTACCCATATGAGGCAGTTTGTCCAGCTCAGCATTATGACTGGAGGAAAGAGCTTGCCTAACTGTCTATAAAGTCCAGAAGGTTAGGCATCAAGCTATTTCTTGGTTTGGTTCATTGATTTCCTCCACTGATTCTGTCCTCCAGGTTTTCTTTGAGTGGAAATGACCCCAACTTGCACTACATTGTTGCCTCTTTTCCACTAGTGCCTACTAGTGTACCGCCTCAATGTGGGTGGGGTCATTATAGTGAGGTGGCCCAAAAAGTCCTGTGACATCATTTGCATGTGACACAAATGGTCATGCCATCTAGCTCCCTCTAGATTCTGTCATCAGCCACCAAGCACAAAAATATCAGTGTTGGTTAGTATGTAGCCATTTAAGTGGCCAAAAAGGACTAGATTGATGAATTTTTTAAAAAATTTTGTATATATAACCCCTTCATGAATCCTGTCGACTACAGTCTATTGACCAATATAAGCAAAGATATTATACAAAAACAGAAACATCAGAAATCACTTTTTGGCACAGCACCCATTTTCAAAAGCAGCTGGTTTGATTCTTGTGAAGGAGTTGCTGTCACGACATATCTAGTAACGTCACTCCCTGGCCAATTAGTGACATGTAGTCTGACGTCACATTTTGGGCTCAACTCAGCTCGCTTGGTATTCCGGCTGAGCAGGTACTTTAAAAAAATTTTTTTTTAAAAAGCAAGTAGAGTCGAGGAGAGGGGGTACTAGTGGAAAAGAGGCACAAGTTGTTGTTCACTGACCTGTTATAATGTGGAATGCCTTTCAAAAGACACCAAGGAGTAACTACCTTTGCATTGGCATTCACATTATATAAGGGGCATTCGAGCTGAAAACATGGATGCAGACTCTAAACTCCCAAGACTTGTTCCAGTCCACCCTGGAAGAATAGTTGCAGGATAAACTGGAATAAGTAGGATCCATGGAGGCCCAGCCCTGCAACCTACATGACCCAAAAGATCAGCTGTTAAGGTCCTGGTGGTTTTAATGTTATGGATAGGTATATACCATAAAACAAAATATAAAAGGTTAAGAATGGCTAATAAGTTTATTTGGGTACAGTACAGTGCAGGTTGAGGCTAGCTGTTTATTCCTATTTGCAGTCTTTGTGCCAAGCTATGCTAACTATTCCCTGGGTAGAACTTCACATTCAACGTCCTCGCATCTAATTCTCAGCACAGAAACAACATATCAGACTATTTATTTTAATTGGTGCACTCTTTTACTGATTGTATGTTGTTTTCTAGGTCTAAGTGGGCAAAATCCATACTCCAAATTTTCTTGAAATGGATCTTTCAGCTGAGATTATGCATCTATGAAGATACCCATGGATACATGTCTTTTGGTGACATGAAGTGAATGAAGAATTATTGTAAACAATAACAAATCAAATTTAAGAAAAGTGGTTTTGAATAGACCAGCATCATTCAGTCAATAAATCATTCAAAGAATGCTACATTTACTGTGATGACCCAAGAGGCTGTAACCAAATGCTTATAAGAGACTTATACTATCAGTGTTCTTTAAAACTCTTGTCATATTTCCTGTGGCTCCTATAGCATTAAATGCGTATTCTACTAATCTACTATTTATTTGGGTAAATGTTTAGTTTAATTGCACTGAATGGAAAGGGTCCAGTTTGGTTGCAGGACAGTCCTTTCCTTTAGCTTAAGAAAATCAGTTGCAGCTCTACATTTTCAGATCATTTTTGCTCCCCAGAGTTGCTGCTGTGATAACTTTTTTTTTCTTTTTTTTTTAAACTTTATTTTATCTTGTTTGAAATGGGCTCATTCCCATTCGGAAATCAAATTACTGTTTTATTGCTTCCATTTCCCACTGATAACTATTAATTAGAATGCATCATATTTGCAGAATATATTCTCATAATGTAAGAACTTAATCATTGTAATCATTTACAGCAGAATCTTTTAATCTAAAAGCTAGCTTAAAGGCAGCTTAAATGAGGCTAATAAAAGACTTTGGATTGATCACTGATTCTGGCAGTAGCACTGATTATGTTTATTTCCTAAAGAGCTTTCATTATAACTCATCTTTTATAATAGATTGCCTGTCAAAGATGCCAATAAATCAAACACCTGATTAAAAGATTAAACAGTGTCAGTCCTTTAAAAGAATTAGATGTCATTATGAAACCCTGAATACCACCAAGCAATAATTACAAGCTTTTATGAAATATTTGAAGGATGACTTGGCGGGAATTTCACTGAGCAATTGAAATAACCATATTATTGTCATTGGAGAACCAATGACAATCAGTTGTGGTCAGAAGTTTACATACACTCATCATGGGCATGAATGTCATTGTAATTTGGGGCTTTTAATGATTTCTTTGAGCTGTTCTTTTTACAGGGTGGAATGATTGTACAGCATGCATCTTCATCAACTTTAAAAAAAAAAAGAATTTAATAAGAATACAAGTTTGAATTTATTTCCTCTAATTCAAACGGGCTCAGAAGTATATATACAGGCTAAAATATATGCATACACCCCCATTAATATTTGGTTAAATGTCCCTTAGCAAGTTGCACCTTGATCACATGCTTTTGGTAGCCATCAACAAGGTTTTGGCATATGTCTGGCTGGATATTTGACCACTCTGCTTGGCAGAATTCATTTAAACTGGCTTGTTTTCTGGCAGGAAGAGGTAGGAGGAGGTAGTCCTTCATTATTTTGTCCACATTGTGCAAGGTACCAGTACCACTGGTAGCGGGCTGTTTTCCTGCCAGTGATAGTGGTACTTTGTTGGTTGCTACCACCGCTGTGCTTGATACAGTGTTCTTAGGTCTGAAAGCCTCGCCTTCACTACTCCAAACACACTTCTGGAGAAAGGTTTTAGGGTCAGATGAGAAAGATTGAGCTGTTTGGCCACAATGACAAGAAGGCCTTTGGCTTGTCCATGCAGCAGGCTGGAAATTTCAGTTGAGCTTGAAGGTGTTGATTTTTGGGGCAGTGGCTACTTTCTTGGTTGGTACCCTCTCATCCATTCAAAACCTTGGCAAAGTAGTGACACATCTGAATTACCTGTACTTATGTACAATAATTTACACTGATTATCTTGGAATCTGTTTAGAAATGGCTCCAATAGACCTTCCCAACTTGTGCAAATCTACACTTCTCCTTCTTAGTTTTTCACCGAGTTCCTTGGACTTCCCATTATGCTGAATATTGGTCAGCCCAGTGAGTGCTGTCAAACAAATCCTTTTTATGCTGGCAAAGAGAAATTACAGTTGTAGTCAGTCATGATCACTAAGAAGAAGTTAATAGACCACGGCCTTGTCAAATTAAGACAATAATGACATTAAGTCAGCACCACTTATTAAAAAAATGTAGACAATTGTATGTATGTATTTGAGCCTCTATGTATACTTTGACCCTCAGTGGATTCAGGAAAACAAATTCAAAATACAGTCCAAAATGACCATGCCATTGATGCCCATGATGAGTGTATGTAAACTTCTGACCACACTTGTAGACATATTAATTCTGACATTTTTTGATATATATTTTTACATTTGTGAAAGAAAAAAGGACTTGATGTGATAAATGTCAATATTTTACAAAATTACTAATGTAAAACTTTACTTTTGTTTTGTAAAACATTTCACTGCAGTATATTACAGTAAATGTAAAGATTTTTTTTTAAATTATAAAGTAAAGTTTGGTGTTCATATTGTTAGGAGATATACAAGGTTGCAAGCAAAGACAAATTTTTAGGCTAGACTAATTCAAGTGTATTAATGTACTGAATAGAACTGTAATTAATTACGGTGGCTCATGATATTATTGCCTTTATGATACATTACAGAAATGTCACTTGTGTGAGATCTAAAACTGAAACAAAGTTTAGTTACAAAGGAAGTTCCACATGATCTGACCTTTTTGTTCCTTTTTGAAACATGACACTTCTCAGTTGTAATGTGTATTATTTCTTGTCCTGTCTGTATGTGCGTTTTCCTTGTATGTTTACTAAAACATGCTATGAAATGTTTGATTACTCTAAAATAGCTATACATCCACACTCAGACTGATGCGTTTTCTAACTTTTCTGTAACATATCGTTAACTTCAAGTAAACCAAAAAAAATAAAGCGAGGTGTGAAAAAAACACATTCTATCACTGTCTGTCAGCGAACTCATCGTACACAATCATGAGTCCAGCAGCCAGACTTGGTATTGGTATACCAACAAGCTAATACAAATACAAATTTTTAGCATTTATGCACCTACATGGTGTGGGGTGGCAGTGGCGCAGTGGGTAGGTGCTCACCTTACAACCGGAGGGTTGCTGGTTTGAGTCCCCGTCTGAGCGCATGCTGTCATTGTGTTCCTGGGCAAGACACTTAACCCACATTGCCTATGTGTGAATGTGTTTCATGGTGGTCGGAGGGGCCATAGGCGCAAATTGGCAGCTATGCTTCTGTCAGACTGCCCCAGGGCAGCTGTGGTTACATTAGTAGCTTACCACCACCAAGTAATGAATAGTGCACGGAATTGTAAAGTGTCTTTGAGTACCTTGAAAAGTGCTATAGAAGTCTGAGGCGTTATTATAGTACTGTGCAAAAGTCTTGACCCATTCCTCATTTCTTTATATTTTGCTTCTAATGAGCCAGACATTCTTGTAATTTTAAAGGGATCTTAAGCGATAGTTCTCCAGGCTTTCTGAATGTCTTTCAGTTTTTCCTCAGACATTGGCTGCTTTTTCACTGATTTTCAGTCCAGTCCTTGTATATGACTGCTTTCATATGACTTTTTTTCTAAGTCACTTAACACTGACCTATGAGTCATTCATATATAGAAAGCCACCTAATTCAATGGATAAACCAGCATTGTGTCTACACATAAGACAGTTCAGCAAAGAACTAATTTTAAATTGTATCTTCAGGCACTTTGTTACTAGCAGCCTGTGACAAAAGCACATTTTGTTCCCATTTAGCTGAATCTACAAACATAGATAACAGTTTGACAGGCATAAAATAGCATTTTTGCACCAACAATGAGATCCTCAAAGATATATTAGTTGAAAACTTGACATATCTCTGCAAGGTGTGCAGTATGTCCTTAAAGAAAATTGAGGAAAATGGACGAGCGTAGGACAAAAGACGAAGTGGCCAGCCTAAACTATCTACTGCATATGAACAGTATCTAAAAGTCATTCACAAACAGGAAAAATTGCAGCAGAGACCTGACGCAGGGCTTGAGAGATGCATCTGGCTCTTCATTTCATCCATCTACTGTTCACTGAAGTCTCATTGGAAATAGTCTCTGTGGAATGGTGCCATTCTTAGGGGAAGGGGAAAAAATGAAAAAAGGCTGAGTTATGCCAAATTACACAAGAACTGGACTGAAACAGGTCTTATGGAGTGATCAATCCAAATTTAACTATTTTAAAAAATTTATTGTCTGTATGTACTCGGACATTAGGAGAGAGGTACAACAGTAAGCGTCTACAGCCATCTGTAAAACACAGTGGAGGCTCTGTCATTGTTTGGGGATTCATTTCAGTCAGTGGTGTTGGAGATCTGGTCAAAATTGATGAAATTATGAATGCTGAAAAGAACAGTCGACATTTTGAGGCACCATGCAATACCATCTGGAACGCATCTGATTGGCAACGGCTTCATTTTTCACCATGACAAAGATCCCAAACACACTGCCGATGCATACCTGGATAGAAGAACATGATCAGGGTTGATGACCTCAGATTAGATTAATTAGACTAGATTAGATAAAACTTTATCGATCCCTTTAGGAAGATTCCATCAGGGAAATTAAAGATTGATTGAGAATGGGTACAAAAGGCAGCCAAGATCCAAATGAGATCTTAGGAATGTCCTTCAAAAAGCCCAGAGAACTATTCCTGAGGACTTCTTAAAGAAATCTTGCCTAAGAGTTCACTCTGTACTCAAAAACAAAGGTGGTCACACCAAATGCTGACTTTCAAACTTGTTAGAACTGTATGAACAATGTTTTTGTTCTATAAACTGTATTTTCATGTGCCTTTGCACATTTCAGAAAATCGCTGCACCCGTTTCCCATTTTCTTTTGCAAAATATGAAGAAACGGTGGCTTGAGACTTTTGCACAGTACTGTATGATATGACACCATCACACTGCCTATCAAACCCTTAACGAACGACATTCGAATAGGAGAGCAGGGCCACAGCATTGCAGGGGTCTCCACGAAAGTCGCCTAATTTTTATAACTGATGCATACTCATGCTACAATATTGTTCAGCCTGTTCCCCCTGCTGGATGTTGGATGTGATGTCTTTATAAAGTGTTGCAGGTGCATAAATGTCTTTTTTAGCCCATTGCTAGGTGACTGCTAGGCAACATGACACCTTATAATACACAGTGTAATTCAGCTTTTGTGGATATGAGACGTTATTGCCATGACATGAAATGACACGATGATTTTTCCATCCAGCCATTCATCCATTTTCTTCCGCTTGCAAAAAAACGGGTCCATTGTTAGGTTGTTGCTAGGCAACATGACATTATGATATCTGATATAGATAAGAACCTCCAGGGGCCTAAGATTGTACCTGTGTACCACGTTTGGGTACTGAACTCCTGATTGTGTAGGAGGTGTTACGCAGGACAGACAGAAGATTTGGTGTATTATAGTAAGATTTGTCTCGATATGCTTTAGTTAGGGATCCTAAGAGGGTCACACCACAATGCCCAGAAAAAGGAAAGGTTCTTCATTATCCCGCAGCACCAAGGATGCCATGCGGAAGAAGAAAAACAGGGCCAGTGAATCCCAGCATCAAAGAGAATCTAGACTGGAAAATGCCAGATTAGCTCAAGCTTCACGGAAACAGCGAGAAACCAGCGAAGAAAGACAGCGTCGTTTGGAAAATGCAAGATTAACTCAAGCTTCGCGAAGACGACGAGAAACCAGCGAAAAAAGACGGCTTAGGCTGGAAAATGCCAAACTGGCTCAAGCTTCGCGAAGACGGCGAGAAAGCAGCGAAGAAAGGCAGCGTCGGTTGGACCATGCCCGGTCAGCTCAAGCTTCACGAAGACAGCGAGAAAGCAGCGCGGAGAGGCAGCACCGGCTGCAGCACGACCGGCTGGCCCAGGCTTCGCGAAGACGTCGAGAAAGCAGCGAGGAAAGGCAACATCGCTTGGAAAATGATAGATTGGCTCATACTTCACGAAGACGGCGAGAGACAGGCGTGGAGAGAGAGAGGCGGCTTGAAAATGACAGACAACGGCACCGTGAACATTATAGATTTGAAGTGCAGAATGGTTCCCGGAACAGAAATAGACTTGGCTGTCCAGCACCTGTATGGGATTTCAACGAGTCAGCTTTTGAGGAGGGGCAGGTGCACTCTGAATCACCATCACTCTTCACAGTAAACATACACAGTTTTGTCTGCGCTTGATTCTGGTTTTTATTGTTAATATGCATGCTTCTCTCGATTCTGTGTATCACCGTGCGTTTGCGATTTATCCCAGGTGACTCTCCACTCACTCGCCATTGTATCTTATATTAAGAAGTGGGATTGTCCTTAGCTGATAGAAGGGAGCAGCTGTTTGATGTTTATTTACAAGGTTCAAGTGCAAAGATGATCTGTTTATACCTGTGTGGGGTCACAGGACATTTTAGCTGTACCTCTTATTCACACAGAGCTTGGAAAAACTGGATTGCTGCCTATAAATGAAATGAGCTACAAAAAAAAAAAAATGAAACCACATTCTCTGATTTCATGTGTCCTTGTGTTATGTGGCTGTCTGAATTTTTGTATGTTTTTTTGTTTACCTGTATAAATAAAGGATTTATTAGTAATATAAGTACCAAGCATATAAGTGGGCTGATGGAAGGCCAGGGACTATTATACTGTAGCATAGGCATGCACTTGTTAACACAAAATCCTATGTATAGGTTGGCTCTTAAGTCGGTGTAGCTCATAAAGAGACGTACTGATCTATGGATGCATTGGTACTGAAACCAAATAAGATTAGCAGAGAGCAAATCAGCTGAAATGAGAGTTAAAAGTTAAGAGCATAAAAATAAAGTTTAGTTTCTATTTATGTGTGAGGGAGCTGGGAGTCAATGCCAGACTAGTGAGCAACTTGCATAGTTGTGTTTATTTACTTATTTATTTTTTTTCAGTGTCAAACACATCGAAATTGGTTTATCAGAATTAGAAATGTGTCCCACACAAACATACCCTTTTTTCCACATTTAGTTTGTTGGGATCTGGCCACCTTAATACAGCTTTGGTCAGACGTTTACATGCACTCATCATGGGCATGAATATCATGATAATTTGTGCCTTTTAATTAGTTCTTTGAACTCTTCTTTTTTTTAGAGTGATGTGATTGTACAACAAACATCTTTAATGACTTTCAAAAACAACAATTGAGCACACAAGTTTTCATTTATTTTAGATTTTCTCTAATCCAAACAGGGTCAAAAGTATACACAGGCTAAAATAAATGCATACACCCCCACTAATATTTGGTGAAATGTCACTTAGCAAGTTGGACCTCGAGCAAATGCTTTGGGTAGTCATCAACAAGCTTCTGGCATAATTATGGCTAGATATTTGACCACTATTCTTGGCAGAATTAATTTAAATTGTTTGGTTTCCTGGCACAAACTTGACTTTTAAGCATATTTCACAAATTTTCATTAGGGTTGAGATCAGGGCTAATGAAAAACTATTCCAGAAGCTTAATGTTAGCCTGTTTTATCCATTCCAAAACCAGTTTTATGTGTATGGGATCATTGTCCTGTTGGAACACCCAGTTGTGTCCAAGTTTCAACTGTCTAGCTGTTGAGTTGAGGTGGTCCTCCTTTATTATTCCATCTGCTCTGTGCAATATACCAATACCACTGGCAGCAAAATAGCACCAGTGCGTGATGCTGCCACCACCATACTCGACACCACTCATAGCATCGTGCTCTGGGGCTGTTTTGCTGCCGGTGGTACTGGTACTTTGCTGGTTGGTATCTGAAAGCCTCACCTCTACTCTTCCAATCATACCTCTTGTCATTGTGGCCAAACAGCTCAATCTTTCTCATCTGACCATGAAACCTTTCCCCAGAAGGCATATGGCTTGTCCATGCGGCCAACTGGAAATTTCAGTCAAACTTGAAGGTGTTGGTTTTGGAGCAGGGGCTTCCTTTTTGGTCGGCATCCTCTCAGTCCGTGGTAATGTAAAACTCACTCTCACTGTGATTAGTGATGCTTGTGTTCTGGCACTTTCTAGTTCAGGGCAGGCTGGAGCCTTTGTGGTTCTTGGCTTGTTACTTAACATCCTAACCAATTTCCTGTCATCCGAGGGTGACAGTTTGGGTCTTCTTCCAGACTTTGGCAAAGTGGTGACACAGTTGTTTGAACTGATGATCTTGGAATCTGTGGCTGTTTAGAAATTGCTCCAAGAGACCTTCCCAACTTATGTAAATGTACAATTCTCCTTCTTCACTGAGTTTCTTTTATTTTCCCATTGTCCTGAATATTAGTCAAGCCAATTAGTGCTGTTAAACAAATCCATTTTATCCTGGCAAAGAGAGGCTACCATTTATAGTTAATCATGATCACTAATGAAAAATCAGTAGGTCTTAGGTTTTAGGTCTTGTCAAATTAATATACAATTGTAGAACCTTCATTACCACTTATTAAAAGATTTTAGTGTGTGTGTATTTGAGCATGTATGTATACATCTGACTCTGTGGATTAGACAAAATCCAACATAAATTCAAAATTGTGCATCCAATTCTTATTTTTTAAGTATCTAAAGATGTATGCTGTAAAATCATTCCACCCTGGAAAAAGAACAGGTCAAAGACATTATTAAAAGTCCAAAAGTCTACTATGGCATTAATGTCCATGACCAGTGTATGTAAACATCTGACGACTACTGTACGTCTGACCTTTTTAAGACAAATAAATTAAAAGAGTCCAAACTATTCCTAATAATAATAACAATAATAATAATTTTAAAAAAGACTAAAATCCAACTGAGCATTACATTAGGATATATATTTAAACATTATACAGCTAAACCCATTCTGGAAATGAAGTCAAACTAAACTAAACTGGAAAAAAAAACATTTAAAATGAATGCCAGTTAAAACTACAGAACTACAATAGCTGCGACTTACAGGTGGTTTATTATTAGGTTTCTTTTGCGCGCACATCAAGAGGTTTCGCGTGATCGAGTATTTTGCAGAGATGCGCGCTCCCGCGATTTTGCAAACCACGTGGTCTTTTAAGGTCCAATGGCTTATTTGCAGCAGCGGTCTAAGGCGCGCACTCGTCAGTAGGGGAGAGGAGAGGACAGAAGGCGGCAGAAAGACAAATAAAGCCGAACTAGCAGTTTTTTCTGAGAACCGCAACGCAAAACCCAGTCGAGATGTCAGAGGAAAAGCCAAAGGTAATATATTTAAGTTCATAGAGCTGCTTGTTTGTTATGATGGCTGATTCGAGCTCCTGCGAAACCGTCGCTCAGATGTGCAATCTAAAAATGGCCTGGTTTGCACGTTTCTCTAAATCGGCGCAGTGTTTGTTTCGCAAATGAATGAGTACCCGCATATCCATATCTGCATTTATATGCGCTCACACAGCCGACTGTAGGTGGAAAACAGAAGAGATGTTTTCCCACTAATTATAGGTTCAAGGGTTGTGAACAGAAATGTCAATTACACCATGATTGTCATTTGCGGATTTTTTTTTCTTTGTCGAAACGGGACCACGCTAGGTCCGCAACGCCGCAAATGCCGCAACTGCAGTAGTGGCAGAAGAGCGCAAATTGAGGTGACGCACCGCCTTATAAACTGATGTGACCATGGTATACTGGCAGTTTTTTTCTTCCCCCCATTGTGGTGCTCGATTTACTTCACTACAACAAAACAAAACTGCTAGCAGCGTTAGCCGGCAGCTAAACTCACTACTGCTTCTGAGCCTAGCCTGGAGCTAATCATGCTAACATTAGCGCCTGTGAGTGCCTGGTGAATACAGACGGTAACCTGCCTGCATTATCCAGCTCAATGCACGTTTTTTTTTTTCGGTCAAAGCATTTGCTGAATAGTGTGGGATTAATTCAACAGAAGTCACACCGATATTTTCTGAAAAAGCTATTAAAATTGGAGGCTAATGTCGCTTACAGTTTACTTAGTATATGCCTTAGCTAGTAGGGCTGCTAACTGTATTGTCTATGCTGCTTAAAGAAAACATGTATTTCTGTAATTGTTAACCCACTGGTTTATCTATATACTGCAGGAAGGAGTAAAGACTGAGAATGATCACATCAACCTCAAGGTTGCAGGGCAAGATGGGTCGGTGGTTCAGTTCAAAATAAAAAGACACACACCTCTCAGTAAGCTAATGAAGGCATACTGTGAACGACAGGTAAGCTGCTGTACGTCCTTAAGCAGGATCATTAGTTGCACACTTAATTTTGCTGTTCTTTTAATTAAAATCCTGCATCTTCATCTGCAGGGACTCTCAATAAGGCAGATCAGGTTCAGGTTCGATGGCCAGCCGATCAATGAGACGGATACACCTGCACAGGTATGATATTATGTTTTTGCCACCATTATAAAACTTATTTAAATTAACTTGGAGAAGTCTGCCAGAACTATCAAGATGCCTTCAGTTTTGTTTTTGTGTTTGTTTTTAAACATCACCAGCACACTTTGCAAATCCCTGAAATAACTTGAAATGTTTGCACCACTAAAAAAGTGTGAATATTCACTATATTGGACATCTTTTTCTCATTTTTTTTTTCAGCTGGAAATGGAAGATGAAGACACCATAGATGTTTTCCAGCAGCAGACAGGCGGGCATTGCTAAGCCCTACCCACCTCATTGATGGCCACCCTCAGACAACGCCCTCAACCACCTTCACTGTCCATCCCTTCCCCACCACTCCTTTCAGCTTATTATCATTATTATTATTATTATTATTATTATTATTCCTTCAGTTTAAAGATGTCTGTCATGGTTTTCGTCAGGTGTGGGCGGGGGCCTCGTCAGCTGTTTATGTGCTGTCTCAGTCAGGACTGAACATTTGTGTGTGTCAACAGTCTTTCTGCTGGCCAATCGGGACACCGATTTCGTTCTGGCACCGCAGGCTGTGATAGGACCAACAGCTCATCACAGCTGTTCCTGGTTTGTCACTGCTTTAGGTTCACTGTGCAGTGAAAGCTTAGTATCCAGTAGTTTCACTGTTTTCATCCATCAGGGTTGAACGCGAGGCTCTGCGAGTATTTTGTCAGTGGGCATGAAAATGGTTTGAAGTGGAAGCACTATCTGAACTTAATACACACATGCTTTCCATTTCACTTTATTTTTGTGTGTGTGTTTGTTGTCTGAATGGTGACTCCTGCTTTTTTTTCTCAAATGTATTTTAATTCTCTTTGCATTTTAGGTGCTTCTGCAATTTTCTTTTTTTGTAATTTTTTTTTTTTTTTTTGTCAGTTATTTTAAGTGTTAATACCCATGGGGCATATGATCGACTTTTTTTTTGGACTTTTTTTTTTTTTTGGACTTTTCCTCCCCCTCCTGTACAGCAGTATCAGAATGGGTGTTAGATAAATGTTGTGGGGCTTGGACCAATACTCCGAAAAACTGAACGTCTGCTTCATATTTGACGTGCTTCTCTCTAAAAGCAAACTTCAAGGTGAAAACTGTCCTATTTAAAGGCATTTATATTGCATCGGTGTTTGCTTCCTCTTAGATGGCTACTAACTGAACGATTGTATCTGTGGTACACAGATAAATGCTTATGCAGAAAAATGCTTGTTTCTGGGGAGAGAATTCATTAATACCACACAAGCGCAGCCACAGATGGAGTTATTTGGCATTTGATTGGGTAAAGAGTCTTAGTGCAAAATACATAACATTTTTTGTTCTATTTTCCAAAATGGGCCAGTGACCAGTCCCTTTGATTTTAAAAGGTCTGCTTGTGGTAGAGGGTGGGATGTGGGTGGGAATAACTGAAAGGTCCTTAGTGTTTAAGAGGTCAGGTGTCTCATCCCCTGTATTGCCCTTGGACAAGTAGGCTGATGAGAAAACTGATTTTTAGATGTTATTTGAAGACTAACCGCTTCAAATTTGAGCAACGTCCAACAAAAGTTGAAATGTTTCTGTTAAGACACCAACACTTTTCACTGCTACGCCAGCTGCTGAGATGCTGTCTGCCTTTGTGTTTTGCTGCAGTGTTACAGTGGCAGTCTTTCAAGTGGTGATGAGTGTCTCACTATTTTTACATTCTGGAGAGTGAAGCATGCAGTTTGTTGCATATCAAGCCAGGGAGGTCAGCCAATGGAGTTTGGGAGATAAGTCTTCTGTACCCACAGGGCCCCGTTCTTCGTATGTGGGTAACCAAATTAGCCCAAATTAGCTTTGAATGTAAATAGTCTGAAATTAGCTTAATTTTTTTTCCCAGTTCAGCCATGATTCCTGCAAAAAACAGCCAGCTTTTTTGAAGTTATTTCAGAACTAAGTTTATTTAAAATGGTTATTAGGAAAGGATGCATTTTTCAGAGTACATGTTAAAATACATCAAAAATAAAATCAATACAGCTAATATTAAAACCTACAGTCTATATTTTGTGTCAAAAGCTATATCTGAATATTTTCAGCAGCTACAGTACATGTTGTTCATCTTTTATTTGAATAGTTACGAGTCAGTGCCAGTACTGAGACGTTTCTTTTTTTAGTGAGGAAGTAAAAGAAATCTTATTTCCTTACACAGCCATCAGCAAGCATCTGTCAATATTGTGTGGCACAGAGACATGTTGAGTTCTTGTGTGACATGCATCTGCACAAGCCAGTCACAAGCAGCGATCATGGCTTCAGCTTTTGCCACACAAAGTAAGAGCACACTTTACAACACCAACAAGTCAGCCCTCCGCTCGCATTTTAAGAACCGAGTGAGCTGGATGAAGATCAGCTGAGCTTAACTGTAAAGTACGAAGAACGGGGACCAGGTCTTGTCATGTTATGTTTTCTCTACTGATTTGTACATTATTTGTGGTCTTTTACTACTGTATACAATAAATATAGTTTGGTACTCAGATTTAATCTTGCAAGCTTTTTCATTTTTTTGTGTTTGACCAGCAAATCTCAGTGTTTTTAAGTGCTTTAAAATTAAGTTTTTATCAGCTACAACGCTGTGGCTTTAATTCTTATTTGGTCCTCTTGGCCTTTTTAATGAGCTTTTTGTGCTGCAGCAAACTGTGAGATAGGTCATGATATTTGTGTCACTATTATACATTTTCATTTGTCAGAATATGTATTTAATTTATATTTTGTAGGTACGTGTCTTGTTTTAGCAAAAAAGGTTTTTAGTTTACATTGAGGCCTTACCTTCTAATGCTCAAAAGTAACCATTAGGTGGCACCACTGGTCCATAACAATCCTACATCTTAAATGTGTTCAAGAATACATGAAACAGCGAACTGTAGCAGTATATTAGAAAAAGCCAAATAAAACAAGCATGATTCAGAAAATACACCAAAAAAGCTTTTTCCTGAAGTGGTCCTTTTCTTCCTGTAGTATCACTAAATGTAGATAAATGAGTTAAAAACAAACAAAAACAGGATGTCAATTGCTGATTTTCATCTTGAACTTCTTTATTACCCATGTCTGAATTTAGAACTCAAGATCTCATCTGATAGTCTGAGTGAATAGTTACATTTAGTACAACCGGAACAGTGATAAGATTAATCGCAGTGGTTGATGAGTCAAACCAGGAATAAGGAAAATCGGGCACCAGTGGGACAATCTACATCTACCTTTTCTAAACAGCTCCAGGAGTATAACAACCGTTCAGTGCTGTGCCTGGCAGTAAGAGAGATTGATGAATGGATAAAGGAAAACATGTTCATATAAATTTTGCATTCTAGATATATGTGGCATCCATGATCTTAATGTGGGCGCGAAGAAGAAAGAGTCATTTGCCTTGTAAATGTGCCACTTTGGTGGATGAGATGATTCTGAGAGATCTGACACAAGCTGAAATGCCGCTGTTCCTCATGAGCACCCGGTGACCATCAAACTAAGATCAAACAGACTTGAGAAAAATCAATCACTGTAGTTTCTGAGTGACTAAGAACACTTAATACTCCTCTGTAGGGACTGTGTATAGTAAATTTGCAGACGCTCCACGGTGACTGACTTGATCCAGTCAGGTTAAGATACATGCAAATATGCATTATTTGCAAATACTATTTGGCCAACCTGTTTTCAGTGAAGTGTCCATTACAGTCTTCACTTAATTTAATACTATTTTCCTAATTCAAAACATATATTTGGTTCTGTATACTGTATAGTTTTACTATATACGCACAGCTTTCAGGAAACATTCAGATGTCAAGTACATACCTCGTTTCAGGCAATAATGTGGGAAAACAACTAATATGATAAAAGCTCAGCTTATATGGAATAGTGGACCAAAGCTCGCAAGTGTTATGTAGTTTTCTTTTGATGACCTTTTAATTTATTTTTTTTTAAAAAACAGCCTTTAGACAGACATTTTCTGTATATAATCCCTTTCAAATATTGTGTCTGTCTGCTTGTCTGCGAGCGCACACACGCATAGATTCACAAAGTGGAGCAGCTCACCCCTCTGGCAGGTCTGTGTCATCAGATCTGTGTGGTTGAGGGAGGATGACTGACAGGCTGGTTAGTGATTTGCATGGATCGGTGTTTAAAAGGAGCTGCAGGTGCAGGTTTTTCCACACTTATGAATGGATCTCTCTCCAAGCACAGATGCTGTGGGACTTTCTACATCTAAAGCAAATCTTTGGTAGCCAGTATAACTAATGATTTTCAACAGAGTTTCTTCATAGACATTTTTGATTTTGGAGCTGGATTTCTAAATAGGCTCAGCATGAAGAGTACACAGCTTTCTGGTGTGTATTGTCATTTAAGATAGACAAAGCAATACCTTCAATATGGAGACATTCCTATCAGCTGGCAACTGAAGCAAACCAACTTTCTGCAATGTCAACGCTGATATTTGTGCAGCTCCTTCTCCTGGGGTTAAGGGTAACTGACACAGCCACAGACACATGGAGGCAATGTAAAGGTATAACACAATTTTTATTCCATTTCATCTCTCTGAGTCTCAGCTCAGTTTGACATATGTAATGTTTAGTTAATTATTATACAGTGAATGACTTACTGTCTCATCTAAAACCCAGGAAACCCCTCTAGCTAAAATACTTTTTGGTAATTCCAACTGTCTGCATCTGCTTACAGTGCAGTGGGAGTGCTTGTCTGTGTGGATGTGCATGCCACTTTAACCTAAATTAACATCCATAAACAAGTACAGGCATTGGGTGTGGTTGGGATTCCACAACAATCCCATACACATTGAAATATCAGGCTGTACACATGGCATGTTTACGTGATGTCTCATCAGTGTGAGCGTATTTCTTTTTCACCTTCATAAAAAGCATCTTTAAAGAAAAAAAACAAAAAACAAAACAAAAAGAACCCCATTGAAAACTCATAAAACTCCACCACCACCTAGGGCTGTTTCTCACACTACAGGGTGTGGTGGTGGCAGTGGCGGTGGGACATTAAGGAATTTATTAGTTTCTAGTGGTTCCTGACCTTTTTGGCTTGTGTCCCCTTTAAAAAAGGCCGTGGTTACACTTTAATGGATGCACAGTGGTTGAAGATGCTCTGCCATACTAAGTATCTGAGTATAATCAGAAAAAAAATCCAGCTGAAGTATTAAAATGTTACACATGTTTTATGAATAAATAATAATTGTGGCTATATTAAAAATATTTGCCATTTTATTTTATGCTGATGCACTAATCATTTCAGCTCAACTTTTATATACTGTTAGATTAATTTCTTTTGAAGAAAGCATCATGTTTTCATTGCAAAAACTAAAGTTATCAAATAATTCCAGTGTACTCAAGTTGAGTGAAAGTGTGAAATTAGGATGAATAGATAATATCCAAATACCTCAAAATTACTTCCACTGCAACCTGAGAGTGATTTTGTTTGAATACACTTTAAAAAACCTGGGGCTTTGATTCTTTTCTATCCCATTAATCATCCCAGGAGTCCCACAGATTTACTTTTATGACTCCAGGAAGTTTAAAATGAGGCAATAAAAGTCACTGCCACCCTCTTTATTTGCTTATTGTGTTCAGATTCACTTCCCCTGGATCTTCTGTCTTTTGTCCTTGAGAGGGACCCCTCCAAACTTGTGCCAGGGGTGCACATGAAGCAGGCTGATGGGGTGAGGGGCATTCATTTCACAAGCCCTGATACCTCACTGAGCTTTCCCTCCTCCCAGCTGCTGGTGAACTGTGACCTCTTCCCGAAAGAATTCTCCATTGTCCTGACATTAAAAGCCACTGATGGTGCACGCAAGGTAAGCATCTGACTGAAACACCTCAGTGCTGGATGACTGCTGGAAATATGTTGCAAGTAACAACAGTGGATTACTTAAGTAAAACACGTATTCTACCACGTCACCCTGCTCTGCACATTGGCTTAAGGAGATGTTGTCTGTTATATACATGTAAAAACTGTCTTGGAGCCCCTTCCTGTTGCAATGCCATGTTACCCCTGATAGAAAAGATCTAGATTTTATTTTGTTTGATGAATGCATATTCACAGTTATCTGTATTGCTCATATTTACTGCTTTTTGATTTGCAATTAAGCTTACGTGTACTTAAGTTTTTCATGTCTATATTTTGTTTTAGTGTAATTTAGTGTGTGCAAATGCAACGTAATTCATCAGCCAGAAACTACAGCTAAAAAAAAAAACACCATTCTGAAGTTAAAAGTGCCATTTCTTTGTCTCTACATTACTTGAGTATATTTACTTTATTACTTTTGACTGCTGTCAAATTCAGTGTGTCTGAAACTTTTTCTTGTCTCTCAAACAGGGGAATGAATATGTTTTTTCTTTGATGGGGCCGAAAAGAAGACCAGTGGAGAAGAATGAAGAGGAGACTGATGGAGGAGACAGTTTGAAAGGGAATAAAGAGAAGAGCATCACTGGAGGAGAGCAACACAGGCAGAAGAAGAGAGTCAAAAGTAATGGGAAACATGGGCGGCTCATTCTTGGACTAAAATTTTCTGGGAAACGCCTCCACTTCCTTTTCAAAGGTCATGGAGAGGTTATAGAGCATTGGGTGTTTCGAAGTACCCAGCTGGCTGATAGCCAGTGGCACACTCTTGTTGTAACCATTGGTAGTCATCATGTGAAGCTCACAGTGGACTGCAGCTCACCAGTGGAAATGTAAGCACAACTTCTCTCCCCTATTGCACCTCTCTGTTCTCTGGGTGGATACATCTGTCACCCACTTTCCTCTGTTCCTGTTCCCTCTAAACTCATCTTGAGGCATAGTAGATCCTTCACCACTGTTCAAAATCTGCTCATGCCCTGCAGCTATATAATAGTAGCCTGACAGTATGTGATAGATGGTTTTTTTTTTTTTAGTGGAAACTCCCTCTGGCACCCAAAATGGAGGAATATCAACACCCACACAGCACTTAAATGTGTAATATAATTCATGCTTCACATTGAGCTCTGAAAAGAGAAGAACAGAGTGAACTACTTTAATTGTAGAGAATTTAGCTCATTTAGAGAGGAATAACAAGTTACTTCAGCTATTAGAAATAATTATACATATCTTTTATGGCAAACAGCGTTCCCTCCAGGCCTTTCCCTTCAGACCTCAACATTCAGGGATCCAGATTCTACATTGGCAGTCGGGGGATATGGAAGGGCTTGTTTTCAGTAAGATGCCTCTCTTCATGTCAGACTATAGTAAGATTTGTAAAGTAGATTTGCCATGACCTCGGAAATGATTGCCTCTTCTGTGACCCCATATCCAGGGTCTGCTGCGACAGCTGGTTCTGGTGCCAGGTTCAGATGCTACCCATCAGATCTGCCCCTCTTCTCACCCGCAGCTAGCAGCTCTGTCAGTACCACCACTTCTTTTTGACCTGCCAGCCATAGGGACAGAAGGTGATAGACATGTGACTGCCTATGGTAATTTGCAAATGGATGTATTATTAATAAGTCTGAGTAAGACATCACATGTTTGTTTGCCTATTTGATTGCTTTCTGAATTTAATATGATTGTCAGAAACTGAAGCTCGAGTGTCTGTGGGGTTGGAGAAATCATGCTCAGAGCAGCTACGAGGCCAGTTGTGGTTTAATCCACTCAGGAAGGGCCTCTACCTCTGCGACGGCACAGTTTGGATCACTGTGTTAGAGGGTGAGAATCCAGCATCCGCTTATGTTTCTGTTCTTGTTAGTTTACAAATATCACTTAACTCATTCCCTTCTATCAACACAGATCACAAAAGGCTGGACTATGTGTTGGAACATCAGGTGCTCACCACCAGCTCAGAGACCCATGATGTCGAGGTATTTATTCACCATTTGTTGCTAATACTTTTGTTAAAGACGTAGGCCTAACTGTCTAATGCAGAACACTTACTTTTGTTGCTACTTTGTTACTGCATTTTAATTTGAGATTTCCTATACATAAACCCACTGTAAGTCTGCTTTGTCTTAATTGTGGGCGGTCATTTTTTAAAAAAAAATCCAATCTCCAGGTGTTCCAGGTACCTGGCATGGGTCTGATGGCTGCTATGGCTCATCGTTCCACAGCATCTGGCTCTGCTGTGTATCTCTGGACCCACACAGGTTTCCAGCTCTACCAGAATATCAGCACGTATGGAGCCCTGGCTTGGAGACATTTCACCATGGGAGAGAAGGTATGACAAGTTAGTGGAGAGATCACACTCTATTCTTAATTGAAGCTTTGAACCCATACTCCGTCTCTTTTCTTGTTTTAATGTAGATATATCTGGTGGTGTCTAATTCTGGGGCAGACAAGCAATTCGCCAAGGAGTCAGAGGCAGACTTTTCTGTGGTTTACAAGTGGAGCAAAAGGAGAAAACGATTTGTGCAGTTCCAGACACTGCAGACTCACTGTGCACGAGACTGGGAGGCATTTAACATTAATGGACATACTTATCTTGCTGTGGCCAATCATAGACAAGGTAAAAGCTAAATATACAGTAAGTGACGGCCTGTTAACTTCCTCAGCTCCTAGCATGGCATCATTTGCTTGTTTGTCTTTCAGGTGACAATAATCACACCATAGACAGTGTGATATACAGATGGAGCAGATTATCAAAGTCTTTTGAGGTCCACCAGATGCTCAAGACTTCAGGGGCGTACGACTGGGAGTTCTTCACTGTCGGACCTTACTATTTCCTGGTAGTCGCGAATGCTTTTGATGGAGTGACCACCTCTGTAGACTCCGTCATCTACGTTTGGGTCAATGGAAGCTTCCAGGTGTTCCAGAAAATTAAGGTCTGTGGTAAGAAAAAAATAGCCCAAAAAAAGACTAAAAATATTTTCATATCAGCTCTTTGATACACCACTACTCTTGAGGATGACTTTGTAGCACTTTAATTGTAGTGTTTTGCGGCATGATTTCCATACCATTCATCTTCTTACCATCTGGGCTTTGGTTTCTCCTGATGAGATCTGTATCTGTATCTGAGATGATTATGAAAAACTGCCTCATCTCTAATCACACCGTGAAAGGAATACAAACGGGGAAAGATAAAAGGCTAATGAACCAGAGATGGGGTCCAAGGGGTGGGTGTGTCTATGCATTCAAGACAGGGCCAAAAATAGAGTATGTGGTTTGCTACTATTTGCTTGAGCGATAACAGTGCTTTGACATGTAACTGATAGTGAATCGTATATTTGAATCAAACCACATCTGATGTGAAGGTGTTGACACATTGATACTCACACGAGAAAACAGAAGGCGATGTAATGTGTAATTAAGGGGAACACCACAGTGAGATGTGAAGATGTACAAGAACACCTCAGGGCCGGTCCAAATTAATTAACTGAAATCATATAGAAAGCGGTGAGAAAACATATTATCTATTTGGGTCTCATGTGGGCCAAACCAAAAACCTATCCAAAATTTCACCTATAAGATGGTGCAATGCTGTGTAGAAATATTAGTAGTTTCCAGATGATGAACTTTATGGTCTTGCAATAATGTGAAAAACCAAGCACACCCTTACGGCTTCCACAGGAATTAAGAGGGTAAATAGCAGCCAGGTGCTGCTAATCAAATGCACTTGATTAATTGATTATCAGCAAATGTGAGCAGCTCTGTAAAATCAGTAGTTTTGGAAGTTTTTTGCTCTGGAACATTCAGTTGTTTTTTAACACAATGACACAATCTTCTCAGGTGTGCATGTCCCAGCAAATTCACCCCAAGGTCAGACTGTGCAATGCTCAGAGAAACTGCACAAAAAACAAAGCAACCAAACAAAAAACAAACAAACAAGAGTTACGTCTCAGTTACCGTATTGAATTTTAAAGTTCATGACAGTACATTCATGAAAAGACTGAACAAGTATGGCTTGTTTGGAATGGTTGCCAGCAAAAAGCCTCTTCTCTCAAAAAAGAACATGGCAGCACAGCTTATGTTTGCAGCGTTGCATCTGAACAAACCACTTCTGGAACAATGTCCTCTGGACAGACAAGACCAAAGTGGAGAGGTCCCATAATGCACAGCACCATACTTGGAGAAAACCAGCACATCAGTACAAATACCTCATAACAAATGTCAAGCACAGTGGTGAAGGGGTGATGATTTGGGCTTGTTTTACAGCCAAATTTATCAGCAAATTTACAACAAAATGACTAAAAAAAGACAACAATCAAGGTGTTGCAATGGCCCAGTCAAAGCACAGACCTCAACCTGATTGAAATGCTGTGGCTGGACCTTAAGAAAGCTGTCCATAAATGAATGCCCACAAACCCCAATGGGTGGGCCACAACAATGTGAGAAACTGATAAAATCATGACGTCATCACTTTAAGTTATTATTACTAAAGGTGGTTCTACAAGCTTTTGATCCATATTTTTCTTTCTCACACGATTGTAACTGATTTTCTGCAGTTTCATCATTCAGCATTGTTGAATTGTTTTTTTTTTTAATGCCAGCAGAACTATTCTCAGCAGCAGCAGCAATGTGCAAAATAACTTCTAACTATATGCCATGAGTTGCCCCTTTGAGGGATAAAGTATTTGTTTGATTTATTGGTTCTTTCAGACATTCTGTGCCACAGACTGGGAAATGTTCCAGATTGACAGCAGGGTTTTCTTGGTTGTTGCCAATGGACACAGACTCCACGGTAATGGACCGAGTCAGTACACCATTAACTCCACTATCTACGAACTGGACATGAGTGCACAGATGTTTGTCCGCTTCCAGGACATTGTCACTTACAGGTATAGGTGTTCAATTACAAGATAACATTTACCAGGTGCACGTGCTGAAACTGAAACATGAAACTTTGAAGACATTTTCTGGCTGTGTCTGCTGCCAATTTATCTGTTCATTGTTTCCACATACCTTCTTCTTCTTTCCAGTGCAGTGGATTGGGAGTTCTTCAGCCTCAGGCAGGAATATTTTCTGGTTGTCGCCAACTCCTTCAATGGAGTATCCTACTCTCTCAACAGCATTCTATACAGGTATTCAACTTGTCAACAACACCCCTCCCAGTGTAAAATAATTCCACCTGATTGCCTTTTGGTATCTGTCATGCAACCATTTCAGAAGTCATATACACCCACACATTGTTGTAATATAGATTTATTTTCTTACTGTGAGAGCAGATACTGCACTAACAGGATTAAACTTTTCTGTTTTGTTTTTAGGTGGCAGGGATATGAAGGATTTGTTCCTGTTCACTGGCTCCCAACGATTGGGTGCAGTGACTGGGAGTTTTTCAGTGCTAAAGGAGAATCATATTTAATCTACTCTAGTGCCAAGGCACCTCTCTCCAAAGTGTTCATGCTGAAAACCTACTAGAAAAACAAACAAACAAAAAAAAAAAAGGTGTGGTTTTGTGTCTTGCATTTGTGTATTTGCACATTTGTCCTTCACTGTAAATGTCCTGCATGTATCTATCTAACCTTTTTTGGAGCCATCTTGTATGGAAATAATTTGCAAAAGTTAAATGAATTATTTACATTTTATCGAATTATTAAATTATTGACTGCTCGGAAATTCCCTAAGGATGTTGGCTGGGGTACCTGTGCAGTGATCAGCCCTGCATACAGTCTCCCACTACACAGTGCTATATTAACAACTGATGTACCTCATTTTAACACAAAACTCACATGGACCAGAGAAAGTGTGTTTTAAATATCTATTTGTGTGTATTTTGTAACAGATCTTAACACAAATTTTATCTTTCTGCAAGAGCATTGATATTTTAATGATATTCTTTTTACTAACTGGAATATCTCTTCTTTAATATTTATTGTTATATTTTGCTTCTGACTGCATAAACTGTATATGAAAAATGACAGTAAATTATTTAAATTTAAATAAACCATCTTATGTTTTTTTTTTTTATAAGAGTTGTTTATACAATAGATAATTTTGTCTAGAGGTTGAAGAGTGGCAGCAAGAGTGCCCCACAGGATCAAAATAACACAATATTTTATTCTAGGTCTTTTTCTTTTCTTTTCTTTTCTTTTCTTTTCTTTTCATAGGTAATCATTTATCTGATGCAGTTTACACACGGTCTTATGCACATAACTGCACAGTGATCTCTACAAAAACCGACAACCACCGTGTGTTTGTTCATAAACGACTACAAGTCCCACAATGAATCCGTAACGTTGACCCGCAGATTTACCGGAAATGTAGTTTTTACACAGAATTGTTGTTTCTGTAAAGAAAATGTAGATACAAAACGTAACCGTTCTCCGTACCTGTATCATAAAATTACAGAAAATTACAGAAATTTGACCGGTTAATTATGGAAAATAGCTTCAGTTACTTTTATTTCAGTGTGCGCCTTAACCAAGTTTGGTACTACAAGAACCACAATGCATCATTTCATTCTTTGCCAGGAAGAAACATGGCTGCTCACTGTTCAACGACGGTATTTTTAATTTACGTTTCGTTTGTTTTTTGCTTTAAGACAAATAGAGGAAGAAATGGCCTGTATCCGTAGGGATATTGAGTAATAGTTCAATAAAAAAAACTGTTAGAGTTTTGGTAAGACAGCGCTGTTTTCCCAGTCATTGACCGTTTACGACAGTGTGATTTTTTTCCCTTTCTTTTAATTTTCGCTGAGCTGTCAAGCTGCTTGTTTGGTGTCGGGCTGCGACTGATTTGCCTTTGTTTGCGTGCTAAGCTACCCCAAAAAGACTTCAAATTCCATCCGGTGCTAGTCGCAATGTTTAGTCCCGTGAAGTCTGCTTACTTCAGAGTCAGCCCGGCCATTGTCAATAGAGAACTCGGCAAAACCAAGATGAGATAGCAAGAGGGCACGTCGGAGTGCGAACACACGATTTGCTGCGAGGCATAACCGAAACACAACGGAGTAATAGCAAAACAAACCCCAACACAGCATGTTTGGGAATCTTTTTGAGGAGGAGGAGGAGGAAGGCTTCTCTTCGACTTCCTCCAAGGGGAGAGTTTCAAAGGTGGGAGATGAGCCACCTCCACCTCGAGGAAGAAGCAATCTGTGCGGCATTAAAAACCAGGGAGGGACCTGCTATCTGAACTCTCTGCTCCAGACCCTGATGTTCACCCCCGAGTTCAGAGGTGAGGACAGGTGACCTTCCCCCCCTTTACAGCACATAATCAGAGGATAGTTTTAATTCTTCTTAACATATTTGTTCTTTGGTGTGTGTGTGTTGCAGAGGAGCTTTTCAGTTTGGGGCCAGAAGAATTAGGATGCCTGGAAGACAAAGAGAAACCAGAGGCTAAAGTATGTGTATGCATGGTTGATGTAGGTGTAAGCTTGGTTTTGATTGGTCTTTTTATTTTTAAAGTTTAATGGGGTTTGCTGTTTTCCTCAGGTCAGAGTGATCCCACTGGAGCTTCAGAGACTCTTTGCCCATCTGTTGCTAGTGGACCAGCAAAGTGCATCCACTGCCAGCCTCACTGACAGCTTTGGATGGAACAGCAGTGAGGTCTGTGCCCTTTATTTGCTTCACTGGGGATGAGAAACAGAGGCTCAAGTTACATTTCTAATTTAGTGATGGATTTACCTACCCATATTGTCGAATGCTAGAGAACGGGCAACCACAGTTCTAAGAAACGAAACTCATGACACATCAAAAGTTGTGCTTTTCGTGTCTTAATTGAACACAAATCCTCACAGTGCAGGCCAGACTTGTTGTTACACAACGTTTCTGGGACTCATGGGTTGGGGCTTCTGCACTACCTGGAGGCCAGGATGCCCTGCAAGTAGTTGAGGAAAGGGCAGTGCATGATCTTGAACTTATGATATGTTGGTTGATGCAACAAGACAATGACTCATCGTACATAAAAATTAACAACAGAATACTGTGGCACAGTTTTTTGGGAGCATTGATCTAAAATTCTTCCTCAGCTACAGGAAAAAGGTTGTTTTTCTTATTCTTACCTAGTATGGGCAATAAAGACATGACAAGGCCAATTGTTTGTGTTTTATTATTTTAGTCAGGTAGTGTTTGTTTATTATTGCTTGATCTGTATTTTATAAGTGATAGGGTTGGAAATCCTGGACATTGCAGAGGTTTCACAAACTTTTTCTTGGAACTGTAGGTCATGGCACATAGTTACCTCTTTGTTCCTACCTACAACAACCATGAGCACACAGAGAAAAGGGGAAACATAGGCCTGCTTTGGGGAAAATAAAGGAAGTTTCCAGACTTGATCCGTACATATATTAAAAGTGGTTATGCAATCTCAAAAAGACCCCCCCCCCAATCCACTAAATGCATCTGTTATAGTCTTGCGCTAATTTATTTTACATCGCAAAATGGGTTAGTAGTGGCTAGATTGTCCTGTAAAGTGCAGCATGAATAAGTTTTCACCTTATTTTTGCCAGTTTGTGGTGACTCCAGGTGGGTAATTGACTCCCATTATCTAGATCTCATCTAGCAGAGAGACAGACTCACCTAGTTGTCTGAATCCTTGCTTTGGCTTTGTTAAAGAGACATACACTCACCAGCTACTTTGTTAGGTGCATCTGTTCACCTGTTCTTTAACTCAAATATCTAATCAGCTCAGTTCTGGTTTAATTATATAGCACCAAATTATATAACAGTTGCTTCAAGGTGCCTCTGCCCATAGAATCTGCTGTTTTATCCTTTTTTTTTTTTTTTTGTGAAATCTATAAAGACCCTACAGCTTTAGTGAGAAAACCCCAACAATCAAATGACCCCCTATGAGCAAGCACTTTGCAACAGTGGGAAGGAAAAATTCCCTTTTAACAGGAAGAAACCTTTGGCAGAACAATGCTCAGGGAGGGGCAGGGGAAAGAGAAGAGGAAAAAGATTAAAGACGGGGCAATCACATGGCAGCAACTCAATACATTTAGGCATGTAGACATGGTCAAGACATTGCTGACATTAAAACTAAGCATCAGAATAGGGAAGAAAGGTGGCTTAAGTGACTGCTGATTTACTGGGATTTTCCACATAACCATCTCTAGGGTTTACACAGAATGGTCCAAAAAAGAGAAAATATCCAGCCAGTGGCAGTTCTCTGGGTGAAAATGCCTTGTTTGGTGCCAGGGGTCAGAGGAGAATGACCAGACTGACAGCAAGGCAGCGGTAACTCAAATAACCACGTTTTGTAATCAAGGCAGGCAGAAAAGCATCTCTGAGTGTATAGCACATCAAACCTTGAAGCACACGGACTACAACAGTAAAAGACCGCACCAGGTGCCACTCCGCAGCCAAGAACAGGAAACTAAGGCTACAATTTGCACGGGCTCACCAAAATTAGACAATGAAAGACTGGAAAAATGTCTGGTCTGATGATTTTTTTTTCCTGCTGCATAATTCAGAGAGTAGGGTCAGAATTTGCTGTAAAAACATGAAAGCATGGATCCACACTGCTTTGTATCAATCGTTCATGCTGGTGGTGGTATAATGGTGTTGGGCATATTTTCTTGGCAAACTTTGGGCCCCTTAATATCAACTGAGCATTGTTTAAACACCACACCCTGCTTGAGTATTGTTATTAATTCCATCCTTTTATGACAGCAGTGTACGCATCATCTGATGGCTGCTTCTAGCAGGATAAAAATGTCAAAGCTCAAATCATTCCAAACTGGTTTCTTGAACATGACAAGATCTCAATCCAATAGAGCGCCTTCGGGATGTGGGGTAACAGGAGATTTGCGTCATGGATGTTAGGCCGACAGATCTGCAGCAACTTTGTGATGCTGTCATGTCAACATGGACCGAAATTTCTGATTGGTGTTTCCAGTGTGTCGATGAATCTGTGCCATGAAGAATTAAGGCACTTTTGAAGGCAAAAGGTGGTCCAACCTGGCACTAACAAGGTGTACCTAATAAGGTGGCCACAATGTATATGGTTACTAGGTGTGAAGCTGTGAGAGTTAACAGATGAGATTGCAGATTTTACTTTATTTTGTTTGTCTCCAGTTGCTGGGCAACAAACTGTAGCTTGCCATACATTAGTCTGATATCAAGAAATACTCAACTTCTTCCATGGTGCATGGGGAAGATGATAAGATCTGAAGAAGTTAAACTCCAGCATCACTTGCAACATTAAGAACATCTTTAATTTTGTGACAGGCTTTCAGGTCATGTAGATATTTTGCCAGTGTGGCTCAAACACTTCTAAGTGTTAATATTTCATAACATGAACACCACTGTCTGTCCTCCAGTAAGAGCACTACTCAGTCTATGCTGTAGCTTTGGTGTCTTCAAATCCAACGTTGCCTTTTGTTGTTTATTTCTGCTGATCCAACAGTCTAATTCTGTATGTATATCAAAGTTAACAAAAACTTGATTTCAGACACACTAACTTTAATCAACCCACTACTGGAATTCCGTTTTGTCTGGAGCCTGTTCAGCCACCTAGAAGCAAAATTAATACAATAAGAAAGAAACAGAATTTGCCACAGGGCATGCACACATGTTCCAAGTGAAAACTGTACATTCTGTGATATGTTTAAACTTGAAGCGGCACTCTAAAACCATCAAAATACAAAGTACGGGAGAGATTATGAAATGTTGAAAAAAAAAGTTGCTGTGTGAAAATTGCTGATTTAAAGTAAAGAGTGACATGCTGTTTTCCTTACTGCATACCATTTTTACTGCAGTTAAAAATATACTGTATATAGTGAAGTAACTGATAAAGTGAAAGATTTAATGAGTCCAACCAATTATATAAGTTTGGCTTATTACTGGACTGTCATAGATATATTGGCATTTTATTAAATTTACAAAACACGATGCAGTACAGGTTGCTGGGATAATTTAGAAATGGTGTCATCGCATAGGTTGATCAGAAGAACCGCTGACGTTACTGTTTACAGCACCTATCACTGTCTGCAGCACACAGAGTAGAGTAGCATCACACCTGAGGATGGTGTACAGTCGAGCAGTGTATTCATGTTAAGTTGAAACCTATATGTAATACATTGCTGTTAAAGTTAATGAGCGATCACCCCATCAGTTTTCTTTTCATTTCTTAGCATCACCTCTCAAAAATCCAGTTTGACTCATGTTCTCCATACTTTGGTCCCACATTGGATTGAACAAATTAAATGAACATAATTTATTGAACAAAAAAATCAAAATCAAATAAGCCAATTAAAAAAAAAATATATATATATATGTATATGACAGGGGAGCAGAAATGTAAGCAGTGAATTGACTAAACCTTTTTAGTAAGGTTAGATTGAGTTTCATCTATTTATCCATAATATGGAACTGTGACACATTATATTTCTTTTTGTCCCTAAACTGACCCTTTTTCTGTTGTAATTCTTTTTTTCTTTTTTTTTAAGGGAACAAATCAGCATGACGTGCAGGAGCTGAACAGAATTCTGTTCAGTGCATTGGAGCACTCTCTTGTGGGCACCAGTGGCAGTACATTTATTCACAGTCTCTACCATGGAACCATTGTCAACAGTATTGTGTGCAAGGAGTGTGGCAATATCAGCCAGAGACAGGTGTGTGCAATCCCCAATCATGCCTTTTTGACTCAGCTCCTTGTAACATGATGCAACAGAATACATCTTAAATGCAAAGACGGCAATAATCAATTAACCTAGTTCCGTTGTGAAAGTGTGTTTTTCTTCTTCAGGAGGACTTCCTGGACTTGACGCTGTGTGTTTGTGGTGTGTCTAGCGTGGAGGAGGCTTTGTGGAACATGTTCGTGGAGGAAGAGCTATTTGAGGGCAATAACCTGTACCGCTGTGCACAGTGTAACAGATTGGTCACTGCTGCCAAGGTCAGTGCCAGCTTTCAGACCGTACAAACACAGTGGTGAAAATGATAACACAGTTAACATTTTTACTTTTTGAACAAGTTCTATATTACATGATTTTAAAAAGATCTTCTACTATATATATATTAAAAAATATGTAATTTGTTGTTTATTACCTTTCTTTATTATTCAGTCTGCCAAGTTGAGGAAGCTCCCTCCATTCATAACTATGTCTTTACTGAGATTCAGCTTTGACTTTGTTAAATGTGAGCGATACAAGGAGACAGGGCGGTACAGCTTCCCCCTCACCATCAACCTACGACCCTTTTGTGAACAGGTACTTGAGAAACTTTACCTTTACTTTACACAAAACACTTTGCTGTACCAAAATGGCTCTTAGACAGTTATATTCTTGCTCACAGGCTGATGGAGATGATTCTGATTATTCCTACGAGCTCTTCTCTGTGATCATCCATAAGGGTGGCTGCTATGGTGGTCATTACCATGTTTACATCAAGGACATTGATAAACTTGGTCGATGGGAGCCACCGGTGAGAAAAAGAGACAAGCAAAAAAAGAAAAAAAAGAAAGCATACCCTCTTTTAATTCACATATCAGAACATAATAAAAGTTGTCTGGTCCTTACCAGGTCTTAAAATTAGGTAAATACAATCTCAGGTGAACAGCTACACATGAAATATTCACTGTGTCATTATTTAAGGTCCCACCACAACCATTTTTTCAGCCATTCTGTTGTAGATTTGCTGCTGTGCTTGGGATCATTGTCCTTTTCCATGACCCAGTTTCAGCCAAGCTTTAGCTGTCAAACAGATGACCTCACATTTTGGTTGGTGCTCAGGTCCTGTGGCTGCAAATCCAAATCATCACTTCTTCAGCATATAATATGGTGCATTTGGTTTTTGACAAACATGGCACTGCACATTATAGCCAAACGCCAGAAGTCTTGTGGTTTGTTCAGATGCAACTTTCAATGACTAGGAGTACATGATTTGTATTATGTTTTGATATGTAAAACCTTTGAATTGAAAGAGTGTGTACTTTCTTCTTACCACGATTGCATACTAAGCACCTGTTACTAGTATATTAGAATATAATACACATTGCTAACATTTTCTTTGTGTATTATTATCAGCAATGTAAGAAAAGCTTCTCATTGTCAGGAGGAGGACTGCAAACCGAAAACTCAGAAGAAGGTGAAAGTGGAGGTCAAGGAGGTGCTGGAGCCAAAACTTCAGGAAGATGACCCTTTGTCCATCCTTACCACTATTATTGCCCAGGTACAGCATGATCAATCCTAATTTTGATTTTTCTATCCCTTTTTGTCTGTTTATTAAATTTTCTTTTTGCATTGAGACACTGGGCTAATAATAATTAATGAATAAATATTTGTTCTTTGCTGTCCACTAGGAGTCATCAAAGAGTGTCCTGTTGGACCAATTGGGCCAGAAACTCATGGATAAGATCGGTTCATCATGGAGCAAAAAGTTCAGAAAACACTATGGTCCCATTGGCAAGGTATTATTAGTTTGTATTTTTGGCTATTTCACTAAGCTTTCCCTCATATAAATCCTGTTGCAATGCTTTGCCTTTTATGATTTAGTTCCTGCAGTCCCACAATGATGTTTTCATGTTGGTGTCCAATGGTACTCGAGTGGCACTGAAGGCAAACCCACCAAGCCCAGTGACTGAGCCCCCCAGCCCTGCAGAGCACACCACAAACTCTGATCCTTCAGCAGTTCCAGGCTCAGGAGCTTCTGAGCCACAGCTTGCACTAAACCAGAAGCCAGAACCAGAACCAGAGGTACTGGGGCAACAAAGTTTGTCTCAGGAATGCAGAGTTTATATTACAGTCCAGTCTCAAGTCTTTTGAACCCTCAAGTTTGTTTTTATTCAGATTCCTGGTAGACATCTTGTGATTACTTTGATGCCTGTTTTCTCACGGAGCATCCTCCTGTCTGTCAGCAGGGTAGCCACTGGTTTGACCTCAATGACTCCGCTGTGACCTCCATCAGGGAGTCGGACATAGAGAAGCAGTTTCAGGGCAAAGAGAGTGCCTACATGCTGTTTTACAGAAAAACACAGCTGCACAGGCCCAGTGAAGGTAATGAATACCATGTTTTGCATTTGTAATGGAAACATTATATCCGCATAGTTGGGCTAGAGAAGGAAATGGGGTAGAGGTGAAGTTAAAGAGTTCAGGGGGTTCTTGTTAACATAAGGATCAGTTAATTGTTGATTTAAATTCATTTAAATGGCTAAATACAAGATGCAAAGACTGTCTCATTTTTATATTTTCTTTTCCAGCTCTGCACAATCCCCAATATAAAGTTCCTTCTCACCTTATCCAGATGGCTCAGGAGGAGAATATCAAACTGCAGCAGATGCGGTATAGAAATTAATAAATTAACAGGATACTCTCATCAGTTCACCTAAAGCTGTGTAGTATCTGACTCACAATCATGGTAGTCAAGCTGTCTTTTAAATCCCTAAATTGAAACCAACCAACCAACACACAGAAAAAAGAAGAGAGGTGTCTTTAAAAATGTTAATTATACAAGTTATTCATTAGAGTTTGCTTGTTTTTGTAACAGTGAAGCATTTGAAGCCACTAATAACACAGTGGAGCTGCGTCTGCACCTGGTTTCCTGCTATAGGCTAGAAAATGGAGCCCTTCAACCAGTCAGTAAAGAGCCAAATGGGAGCACTGCTCTGAGTTTTGACCGTAGGAAGACTGTGGGAGACCTGCGATTAGCTATTTATCAGGTATTGTAATTTTTAAAATTACTGCTGTTGCATTTTGAAATCCTGAAGGTAATAAAAAAGTGTAATTTGTTTGTTTAGATGCAGGAATTCTGGGAAGGAGATATGGCTCTGACTGTGGCCAAGAGTCTTCCAGCAGGTTTACACCTCTACAATACTCTTACAGGTTAGACCTTTAAATAAAGGCTTAAATAGAAGGTAGAAGGGCTCAGTGATTTATTTATTTTTGTAACAACAATCTGTTTTCTTTGCACAGATGACAGTGTTTCCCTGTACAGCGCAGGCATCTGCTCAAACACAGAACTGTTTGTATGGAATGGCAGAGAGGTGAGGAGAGGCATAATTCATCACATCACTGGTACCTGCTTTGTTGTCAGATAACTGACATCTGAAATGTTTTTTTAATGATCTTTTCAGGTGTGCGGTGCAACTGTCCTAACTGGAGCTAACTGGGAGCCTGTCCTGCTGACTGTAGTGCGTCCATTTTTGGGCGATGATGTGGATCAAGAGGTGGAGGATGGTGTAGAAAGTGAGGAAAGCAGGAAAGGTTTTGAAAATGGGGGTCCAGGGCTTAAGAGGGAGGCAAGAGGGTTTGCCGGTGGTGTGACTCTTGGGGAGGTGAGGGAGGCACTGGGGGAACCGAAGGAAAGTCTGCTGTGCCAGGAGCATAAGGGAGGCAAAAAAAGGGAGGAGGGGGCAGGGGAGGGCGGAGGGTCAAGCGGATGGAGGGTTATCCCTCCTCATGACATGCAGCGGACACTGAAGGAGCTGTCGCTAAAAGACGGAGATGCACTGTTGGTGCTGGAGCCACAGTCTTTTGACAGCAGGTATGTTTCCTGGGATGTATCACACATATGGAGGATTTTCTTTATGCGTTTGTTTTAAAACCTTCTTCTTAACTGTCTTTAGCATGTTCACCCTAAATGGAGATGTTGTCACTGTGACTACACCATCTGACTGCCGCTGGCTCCAGGTGGAGTTCCGGCCTCATGCAAAAGGAGAAGGGAAGAAGGAAGAGGAGGAGATTAAGAAAATCAAGGTTCCAGCCACAGGAAACATGGTCAGTAATTTTTTTTTTTTTTGGATTGCTCTTTCTGGATGTCTCTACTTCCTTTGTATCTCTCTGTTTAAGTGTCATGTTGTTTCCTAAAATTACTTGATGTGTCTTTCCTACAGCTACTGTCTAAGGTAAAACAGAGGGCCATAGAAGAGCTGCAGTTACAGGATCAACCCCCAGGCAAGATGCATAGTGTCACGGATAACTGCAACACTGCAAGAGCACATGAATAATAAAAACTGAAAGTATATAAGATGTAATGTAAACACAAGGTTTTATATGCTTTTACCGCTTTATATTTTTGTATTTAACAACTAAATACACAGCAGACAGTTAGGGTTATGGATTTTTTAAAGCAGAAAAGGTGCAGGTGCTATAAATACCATTAATGTTGGATGTATTACATATATGTAGGTGAGTTAGATCTGGTGCTTTTTGCCTTTTGGCTTACTAGTGAGGCTTTCTGGCACTGTTTTTCAGTTTCTTAAAGTAATATTTGTCTCCAAGTTTCTATTCAGGCAGTGACAGAAAGTATTTTTGTGTTAAGTTTTTAACATGTATGCTCCTAAACCGGCCCTCTGTTTCACTGACCAGGTGCAGAGTACTGTTTGAGGCAGACTGACTGTAGTGGGAAACTCCTACCTCCAGGTACTGTGCCATTTGTTACCTGGGGATAATTTTAATAGTGCAGATCACTTAGAGCTGGAAATCCCCCTCATTTTCCCAAAATATTTAGATTTGCTTTCCTTTACAGTGTTCCCTTATTAAAAGTTGAAGTGGTACTCCCCCTGCTTTTAATCTTCTTCTCATCATGTGTCTTTGAAAGCTTAAAACACATTTATGAATTGCACTTGTGTCATCTTATTCTGGTTTGTCTGACAGTATGTGAGGAGTTGAGCATTCGGGATGCAGGGGTGCGACTCATGACCACACTGACTCTCTGTCCGGGTACTAGCCCCAAGGCATTGCAGGTGTGTCTTTTATTTGAAATCTTCAGTAACGCCTCTTTTGCTTGCAGCTGCACTGAACAAACTTGCAGAACCTTTAATCAAGACTTAGATTTTAAAACAACTAAAACAAAACACGGAGCAGTTAAAACACTTGTTTGAAGTTTGGAAATTTTCACTTTGGTTTGCAGCTTTTCTTGCACTTTACTGTGGGTGCAGCTCCCTCTGCTGGCATGGAGATGGACATAATTGTGGAGAAAACTAGCACTGTCAAAGAGGTAAAAAAGAAAAAAATGAAAATGCACATCTACTTAAAATCCTTATAAAATAAAAATATATAATATTTACTTGCAGTGTCTAAAGGCAATGCTGGATGCAGTTGGACTTGATGGTAAAACAACCTTTTTTTTCTGTAGTTTTCCTAAAGTGCTGTATGCAACATGCATTTGTGTTAGACCCAGGTTTTGTGAATCTAGCATTACTTTTCACAATGATTTTCTCCACCTTTATAGGATTATATGCATAGATATTTTTACCACAGTACTTTGGTTTTTATCCCCTTTTATAAATGTGTAGGCACGTGTTGGCACTTGAGGAGGCTTGACTGGTGTGAGGAGGTTGGAGAGCCACTTACAGATGAGGTAAATGTGTGAGTTAACTGTTGTAAATAATATGGTGTGTTTAAATCAAAATGCTTCCCAGAATTTTTTTTTTTTGTGCTTTCTAAGTACCAAGTCAAAGAGCCTTATCTGAAAGATGCCAAAACACTAAATTCTTAGATTATTTAAAATTTAAATGTAGAGAAAAATAAAATGTAGGTCTGCAGTCAACAAGTGAAATTTCATTTTCTCCTACCAGAAGGCCCCACTGCCAATAAATCTATTATTAAAATTACAGCTATGTACAGTATATTATATTACCTTTTTTTTTGGGGGGGGGTGACTAATTCTTTTTTGCAGTGGTGATGGACAGGTTGACAAATGAGGTCAGGCAGGAGTCTCTGTGGACTATGATGTTTGTAGATGACATTGTAATATGTAGGGAGCAGGTGGAAGAGAGCCTGGAGAAGTGGAGGTATGCTCTGGAGAGAAGAGAAATGAAAATCAGTAGGTGTGACAGAATACATGTGTTTGAATGAGAGGGAGACCAGTGTAATACTGAAGCTGCAAAGAACGGACATCATGAAGACAGATGAGTTTAGATACCCAGGGTCAACCATCCAAAGCAATGGACATTGCACAAGAGAGGTGAAGAAGAGAGTGCAGTGGGTGAAGACAAGTTTCAGGGTTGATTTGTGACAGAAGGTTAACAGGAACGTTTGCAAGATGGTAGCGAAACCTGCTGTGATGCATGGTTTGGAGACTTTGGCACTAAGAAAAAGACAGGAGCCCAAGCTGGAGGTGGGAGAGTTGAAGATGCAAAGATTTTTGTTGGGAGGGACCAGAATGGACAAGAAATGACATTATCAGAGGGACAGTTCAGATTGAGCCATTAGGAGACAAAGTTAGAGAGGCAAGGCTGAGATGGTTTGGACAGAGTAGGGATAGTGGATACATTGGACAAAGGATGTTGAATATGGAGCTGCCAGGCAGGAGGAAGAGAGGAAGACCACAGAGAAGGTTCATTGATATTGTGAAGAAGGACATGCAGAAGGTTGGTGTGGGAGAGGAGGATGCTAGAGATAGGGTGAGCACCAAGAAGAAGATGATGATTAACTAATTCCTTGTTTAAATGTTGCAGCTGTAACTCAAAGGGAAATTTCTTTACGTAACAGTAAAATAGTTTTATTTTTTGTCTCATATTGTGTACTCAGCAGAAATTATCCACATATGTTCCCAGAGCAAATAACCTATAAATCTTTATGACCTTTTATCCTCAGGATGCTACTCTGTCAGAGTTGAAGATCAGCGATGGAGAAACGTTAGTTGTCACAGAAGGGCATTTGCCGTCGAAGGTACTTCAGTGGTTTGAGTGTATTTATGGGTTAATGATATGTTCATAGCTTTATGTAGTGCTTTAGCCTTTGTTGTATTATTTTTTTCCCCATCAGGGTTTTCTCAAGATATCTATATGGCTGTATTGGGATCCAAAAAACATGGAAAGAGATTTTAATCACACTGAGAATGGCCCTGCTGAGGGGCAGATGCTCGAGGTTGTGCCTGCAGGAGCAACACACAGTCAGTCACCTCCTCTCTGTAATGGAAACACCGCAGAGCTGAGACATGTGGGGCAGATAGAGATATCAGATGAGGTCACTTTGGAGGATCTCAAAACTCAGGTAAAACATTGTGGTTTTGTATGTGTCCAAAACAAGTGCTGGCTGTGTCTTGTAGCCATTAGTTGGCATTTTCAGATGAGATGAAAAGATGCTCCCTTTGCTCTTTTAGGTTTTGACGCTGCCTGCCCTTCAAGAGGTGTGTGTGCCCACCACTAGGTTCATGCGTGTGTGGCAGCTGGAGGGACGGAAGCTGGCACGTATCCTCAGAGGACAGCAAATAACACTCAGGTTTGAACAGTGTGGTCTCAAAAGTTTTGTTTCTACATTAATGGTTACCAGATTGTTTGAATTATTAACAGATGAAGAACACTGAGTAATTTCTTCTTGTTCAGGAAGTTGAAGCTGACCAGTGGTACAGAACTTGGTGTGCAGCCGCTTCTGAAAGAGGAAGATCTTATGTAAGTTTAAGGTCACAGCTCTTTAGTACATAACCCATTATAATATCTAAATAATACAGGATTAAATCCATCTGTTGATCATATTTTCTACTTTTAGTTAAATTTTTAAAGACCTTTCCTTCTTTAACTGTTTCTTCATCACAAGGCCAAAAGAAGTGCTGCTGTATGCTAAAATGGGAATACCAGGAGAGAGGTGTTACTACCCTTCAGAGGAGCTGGTTTGGAATGCAGACCCATGATTCCTCTCCTCACTCTTTACGCACTTGCCTGGCTGCGCACTACGGCCTCTCTCCAGACTCTCTGCTGCTGGCCAAACACCAGCCGGACAAACACATCTGGGAGGAAATCTCCAACTGGGTACGATTAAAAGAGGGAGGTTTTTTTTGCGAAGGAACCTGGTTGGTGTTGATCAATGTACTGTATATACTTACACTGTCTTGCAGAATATAAAAGCTGGTAAATTCTGATATTTAAAGGAATATTTAGTGTGTGAAATTTGATTTGGCCTCCAGTAAATAATTTGCCTGTTACTCTCAGACCCAACAGGTTTCCAAAAAGAAAAAGAAGAAAAAAACAGAATCACTCCTGGGAACACCATTCCACCTCAAAGATGGTGACACAATTGGCATCAAGGTAAACCTCTGTTTAATAAACTCTATTTTGTTTTAGTGTCAGATATACTCAGCCTGTTCTCAATGTTTTTTTTCAGAATCTTTTGATTGACAACAACAGGGACTTCAACACCCTGGAGGACGAGCAGGGCCAGCAGAGGCTCAGAGCGCAGGCTGAGCAACGCAGGAAAGGGTGAGAATATTTGGACATATGTAGCAGTTGGGAAAATTCTTCTTATTTCATGATAAAGTAGTATTAGTCTTTACATTTACATTATGTAAATTTTTTATCTCTGTCTTTGGTGACGTTGCATCTACTTGCTTATTTTCAGAGGACAGACTGCAGGTGTTGATGAATCACAGAAGAAAGCTGGACAGCCCAAATCCAGGAAACCAGAGGTGGCACTCTCAATCAGTGTTGGGGAATTTAGATAGCATCCTTCTTCTACTGGTGCAGCTCAAGAGGAGCTGTAACACTATATGCACACACAGTGAGATGCCACATTGCGGTTCGGACAATAAAGCTTACATCAGCCTTGTGCCATTTGTTTTTCAAGTACTGTTTGCGTACTGACTTTCTCTGCAAATCTAAATCAAACCTTAAATTGCTTCTTGCTTCTCATCTTTCTGACGGACTAAGAGAAGGAATTTTATTTTCGGCACTTTGATTTGCTGTTTTGTGATATTTGTGATAACCGACTTTGATTTGCATTGTTTCCATGCACAGTTTCTGTTTTTATTAGATTACCCATGTTTATCTTGATGCCACCATCTAAAAGCTTTCGAAATTGGATTTGGTGTTTATGAAGAAATTCCTGTCAAGAAAGCACTCTGGGGTTTTTTTGGTGTGTGGATCATATTTTATATTCTGATACTGTTAGTTTCTTAGAGGAAAATTGTTAAGTCCTTTGTCTGCTCTGGGCTGACAGTTATCAACTGATGCCTGTGCTAGCTAGTGCTCCTGTTTATCATGAGGCAGTCCAGGTCAAAATTCATACTTAAGCCACAGGCCAGTGAGCTAAATTCTGGTGTTAAGTTGTCCTGTGTGACTAGCCAGTGCAGTAGGGAATTGCCTTCATTATGTCCTAATATTTTTTATTAGGTAACCTGTTGTACAGTAAATTACTTTTTTTTTTATTTTTATTTTTTATAACAAACCAGTCACTGTGCAGCATGAGCAAAAACTGTTTCTCTGGATCAGCCGCTGTATTGATTTTTAGGTTGATAAGGGAGAGGAGAGATGGGCCTTAATGCGGAGAAGCCTCAGTGCTGCTCTGTTCTCCCTACCTCACTCTCTACCTCTCTCACTGTACCTCCTCTGATCTGTCATTTTTCTTCACCCTCTATTCTTTCTGGTTTTTATCATTTTATTTCCTTAACCTTAAACTGTTCCCCTGCTCTATTACCTCAAAATACCACTAATTATTGAGGCAGTAATGCATTGGTTACATTTTTGACTCTGTGACTTAATGGGAAAATAAATAATTATTGGACATTATCCAGTCTTTTATAGGTGAAGATTAAAACAGGATGCCCCCCCCCACTTTATCGTTTTATTTCAAATTCAAATGAGATGTATGGAGCAGATACATAATTTAGTTATGGAACTGTTTAAGACAACAGTGATCCAGATATATACTGTTGAACTGCTCTCCTTGATTGTGTAGATGTGAAGACTCATGAAGTGTCTTTGTGGAACATTTATTGTTTTTGTTGCATGCACTATATGTAAACTTCAGGGAATTAAAAAAGATTCAAATAGCAAATAGTTACATTACTGTATGAAATATGATGTTTTGGGTGTGGGGGGCTTAATTTTGGCATAAAAGATTTTCTAAGATGCTCTGTACATTAATCTGGCCTTGACTAGTGCCAAGAATTTTCAAGTAGAAATTTTTTTTTTTACTGTTTGAAGCAGATGCATAAAACTGTTCTACAGTATACTTAGCAATACATGGATTTCATTTTATATCATGGTATAATTTACTAGGGTTATTGAATAAATCTTTGATGTTATTGATAAGGACTGATCTGCTGCGTTGTACCAGTGGACAACTGTTTGTATCCATGTCAGACTGTATTTGCAGAAAGTATTTTATGAACAATAAAGGTATACAATCATTATCGTCAGTCATGTCATGTTAATTGCAAAGATTCATTAGAACAGAATAGAATACATTTATTGTCATTATACATATTATACACTATACTTGGTGAGTGAGTATTGCACTAATGAATGAATAATGGATATTGCACATTATAGGGGTGATAGATATTGTTCAGTAGTGTAATGATATAAATATTGCACAGTTGGAGTGGGTGGGTGTGTGAGTTCAGGGTGCTGATTGCTTTGGCAAAGAAACTGGACGTAAGTTCTGGCTTTGATGCACCTGTAGCTTTTGTATATCAAAAGTTAGTGTTGAAACTGATTCTCATGAAATCATCTTCAGCTGTGATATACACATTAACAAATCAATAATTACGATAATATAATGTTTCTGAAAATGGTCATTCAACATAATACATACATTTATTTTGAACACTTTAAATATATTTTGATTTTACAAATTATGTTGGCTACTAAGCTCCTTAAGTAGGTTTATAACTTTTACTTAAGCTGCTTCATTTTCTTTTGGCTGCTCCGTTTAGGGGTTGTCATTGTGGATCTCACCCTATCCCTAGCATCCTCCTCTCACCCGAACTCTCTGCATGTCCTTCACTGCATCCATCAGTCTTCTCTGTGGTCTTCCTCTTTTCATTCTGTGTGACAGCTGAGTCTATAATGTAAAGATTTGTTTTGCCACATTGCAAACAGCTGAACAGGGCTGAACATGAGTATGAAAATCATGCACAGTGTTTTACTATGCTGTTTTCTACACAGGATTTATTTCCTGATTGAAAATTCTGGTTTTCCCTGCACCATGTGCCACGCCATTTAATGTCATGTAAATATCTCAGAGCTATTGAACTGATGGCCACGAGGTTTAGTATCCCAGTCCACAGGAAGAATTTTGGCAGATCCCTCAATTTTTGAAGATTTTGGTTTATGACTACAATTTTGTCAATATAAGCAAGACAGAACACGTGTGTGAATGAGAGGGAGACTGGTGTAACAGTGAATGTAGATGAGTTTAAAGAAAAGAGTGCTGGCTGGGTGGAGTGGATGCAGTAGTGAGACCTGCTATGATACATGGAGGCAAATGATCTGCTGTGGGGAAAGAGAGCAGCTGAAAGAAGAAGAGGTAAAAATGGTCAGAGATTTTTGTTGCATCGTCAGTGATTGTTACATATATATTACATCTGCGTGTCCCTGGTTCTCCCAGGAGGAGACACAAATCCCTTTGGGATTGCGTCAGAAAGGACATCCCCGGCGTCAAACAGTCTCCCGAAATCGCCCAAAAATCAGCGCAATCACCCGCTGTTGCGACCCCTGCTCCCTGAAAGCAGCTCTACAACATTTGAATAGTCCCACCTTTATCCGCGATATATCAAGAGTACATTCCATTTATGACCAATCACAGCCCTCAAACGTTCGGGAACATCCGATCAGCTTTTCGCGCCACTGCTGACGTGCTTGCGCTCAGGTTCCTTGAATTTATTCAGAGAGGCGGGCTCGTTTCTGCCGGCTGCAGGATTTAATCCAGGCAAAGTAAAGAGACTGTCTGACAGCGTGATACCGAAGTGGACCAACAACATCTGCAAAAATGGTTGAGGCTTTCTGCGCTACATGGAAGCTGGTCGACAGCCAGAACTTTGATGAATACATGAAGGCACTCGGTGAGTAAAAATATGATTTCTCTTTCTCAGTTTTACAGTTAAAGTGATGGTAGCCGCTAATATTTTAACTTTAAAGAGAGAGAGCAAAAAATAATAGTATTTTTTTTTGTAAGGTGTTGGCTTTGCCACAAGACAAGTGGGCAATGTCACCAAACCAACAGTAGTGATCAGCCAGGATGGAGACAAAGTGGTAGTGAAAACTCTGAGCACCTTCAGGAACACTGAGCTTTCCGCCAATCTGGGAGAGGAGTTTGATGAGACCACGCCTGATGACCGGCATGTCAAAGTAAGCGGAGCGAAACTTCAGGGTGTAAATCTTCAATGGTGCTCACTGGTGACCTTCTTGTGCTGGTTATAAATAAAGTTTTGTTTCTGCCCCACAGTCTACCTTCTCCATGGAGGGAGACAAATTTGTTCATGTGCAGAAGTGGGATGGCAAAGAGACCAGATTTGTCAGAGAAATCAAGGATGACAAGATGGTGATGGTAAGATCACATGTTCTTTTGTACTTTGGTTATTACCTTTAACAAATTAAGGGGGTTGTTGGAAACATATTCTTCTCCAGGGTGGCTGGTTTATTTGCTATACAAATAACCCAGCCTTGCTTTGTCTTTGCATATATATGCAGTAGCTCATAACCTGTGACCTCCAACACACTGAAAAAATATCTGAATAATCAAATGCTAATGGTAACTGCCAGTGTGTCTTTTTTGCTTTCTCTTCTCTGCCTCCAGACGTTAAACTTTGAAGGAGTCCAGGCTGTCCGCACATACGAGAAAGCCTAACTTTTACCATCCACTTGAAAGAGCAAGTCATTCCAGCTATCAATAAAGGTGTTTTCCTTATTATTATTTTTTTTAAGAATGTGATGATTTGCACTTGTTCAAACATGAGATAAATATTTTGGGGGGTTATCTTTTGTAAGACCTTTTGTGAATGGCCTCAGTAAAAGGAAAAATAAACTTCTGGACTAAACTTTCTTAGTGTCTCAAAGTCCCATCAGTACCACTTTATCTCAACAGAAGATTCACTTTTATTCAGGGCATGTTTTTTCTTTGCAAATTTGAATGCAGTCCTGCATTTCAGCTCAGACATGTCCACATCAATCGTGGGAACAGCCCGGTCCCTGTTAGGGTCTCTTCCAGGTGACAGCTGCAGGGTGACGGTGCAGCCCGGAGCCGACCGTGCAGCAGCAGCCACTCTGACCGTTGAACTTGCTGTGTGAATGTCCTTTAGTAACCCCCAGATGGTCAGAGATGGCAAGGAGCTGGAGGGGAGGTGGGGGTGGTGATGTCACTCGCCTCAGGATAATCCAGTTAAACTTGTGGTGTCATTACGTAGAAGCATCTTTCGATGCTGTGTGGACCAACCGTGTCTGAAGCCTGCCACTGGCGTGATGATGACAAGAAACCATGCAGGATTTAGACAGTTTGCAGTGGTTAGCATTTTTAAAGTCTACAGTTAGTTTGTCTGCCAACCTTTGTCCAACTGTGGGTTTTTATATCTTTAATCCAAGCATTATTTCACACAGTTTTACTGCTGATCTTTCCCACATTTTAAGATGCTAAAGCCTCCCTTTTCAGCTCTGTGCTGTGTCCAGCCTACTGAACACTGACTACAAGTGGCCATTCTTCTCATCTCAACACACACGCTGTTCAGTTTCTGGCCACCTTTGAATAGCCCGTGACACAAAGAAGCTGTGATAACTGGAGTGGAACTCATTTGGCAGTTGCCAGATGAATTAATTTAACTTAAAGTCTGTCTTTATGCTCCAGTTATAAAACACTGAAAAGTATTTAGGCTGCATGTAGTGAAAAGACACTTTCAGGGGAGTTAATTTCACAGTTTTCACAGTGGCACAGTCGCATAGAAAAGGAACTTGCCACATTGTCTGTAGCAGAAACAAAGAGAGTTGCGCGTAGCTTCTTCTGTACTCAGTGTTTGCTGTACTCTCCCTGAGAGATCAGCAGGAGTTTCCTCTTTGTGAGGAATCTGTGTCAGTGGTGTTAGCTGACCTGCAGTAACCCTCCTCTGGCCTGATTAGGGAAACAGAGTGTATAGTCCTGACCATCTACTGTATATCCTCTTTGGTTCAGTTGTCTAACTGCGACAGTCTTTCACTTAAATCAGGGGTACAGATACCACTGAGAACACAGGTCATGTCCTGTGCTAATAATCACATTTGTGAAGCTTAATAAGGTTTAAACATTAGTTTAGGTTAAAAACAGATTTTTTTTATTAATAATAAGATAAAATAGATTAACACTCAGTGCCCACTTTATGCAAATACAGTAATTTATGTTCTTTAAAGGCCTTAAAACCATGTTGTTTTTTTTACTGCTGATACTAAAAACATCTGTAATCAGTAGCAGCATTCAGGGGATTTAAGAGACTCAGCTCAGTGTACTCGTGCAGTTTGGAGATTAGCAGGTGAAAAATATTTTGACATCAACTTTCTGAAATCACATGAGCAGGTCTGCAGGGAATTCATCACGCCAGGATCAGTGGGTTTAACAGGGAAGTACATCTGAGTATCACCAGCATGACAATGAAAAGAAACACTGTGATGTCCCATCTTTCTCATGCGTTTCATTGCTCCAGTGTTTAGTCTCCTGGTGAATTTGATCTCTGCTCGCTTGTTTTCCTGGACCGTACCTTTGTCTCCTACATGTCAGATACAGTTGCCTGATCCTGAAATGACTCCTGGTTTGTACAGGAAAAAATAAAACTGGTCCCAGAGCCGAACCCTGTTGTACAACAGAGTACTTTCTAGACGTGAATGCTCTGAAGTCTTTTCTTTATCCTTTTCTTGATAGGTGGACAAAAGACTTTTACATTCAGAGAGGTTTTTTCATCCTTTAAGCACTAAACATAAAATATATACTATAAAATATATAGTATAAAACTCTTAAGCCGCCTAGGAAGAAAAGCTCCTTTTTGTGTTAGAAATGTTGGCACTTTTAAAGAAAAGTCAAACACTTGCTTTGCAGTGTTTTAATGCCAAATTACTCTGTTCACATGGGTTTAACTGACAAATGATACATATTATGGTTTTACTGCAGATAAAGAGCAGTTTCAGGAATAATGAATCACGGATAAAACAATCTGTTTTTCTATGTATTCAACTATTTACATCAAGATCTTTTTTAACACAACTTGTATGAAGTTACCGACACCATTCAGGGACACATGTCAGCTTTTGGTACCAAAGTCACTGATTCCTGTGTTCAAGTATTTACGCTGTCGGGGACAATATCACATAAACATTTAAGAGCATAAAACAAAAGCACACACATCATGCATACTTCATTAAAAGACTATCAGACAAACATAATGTGCTGTGATCTCGACTCTGAGTATTGCACTTATTTACCTGCTAAATGTGACGCATTAATATACATTTAGATTTAAACAAGTATTTATATTTTGTCACCGTGAATAATAATAATAAAAATCAAATACATTTTGGAACAAAGTGTCCACAGCTTCATCAGTGACACTGAAGCATCACCATAAATCTCTGAGCTCACCGAGCGCTGCAGAGGGTGCGCTTTCATCATCCCTGGACTGGCAAAAAAAAAAAGCAGTGATATTACTTTAATTTAAGAGATAAACAGATTTACATTTAAATAGCTCCAGCATTAGTGCCACAAGCTGCAATAACTTCCCTCTGTGCAACATACGGAGCAAATACAACAAGCTATACATAGCTGCTAAAAGCAGCTTGAGAAACGTTTTACATCTGAGATCATCTGCCCAAAGATGTGACACTCTTTGTAGGGACTTACAGTGTGATCGCATGATGTGCCAGTATAATCAACAATGTAAAGTTTGACATTAGACTCTACCGAGGTTACACCAACATTGCTTTTATGTCATTAGAGGTTATCAAGTAGAGGACATTCTATCCTGCTTGTATTATGCTGCATTTTAGCAGCATAAAGCTGAGATTATATTTCATTATACAATAGTCATTAATATGCCCATAAAATATTTAGGCAGTATTACTTGCTTTCTTGTTTATAAGAAACTGCTGAATAGGTTTCTAAAACATGTCAAGTTTCTACTTTGTGCACACAGTGCAACAGTAGTGACCAAAGTCAGCGACAGTGCGTTTTTGGTCAGTTAAGGAATTACAGAATTAATCTGATACTTGATTTATTGGTGTTCTTGATTGATTGAAACAATCGAAAAAGAAATCAAACTGAACTCAAGTCTCATTCTGAGAGTTCAGGCGATTGTTCTCATTAGCACCGGCATCAAAATAAGGAGCTGGTGCAGATGTCCAGATGGTACGATTTGATAAGACTTTAAACATTTCGGGTAGTGTTCCATCAGTAAGTTTGGGAGCTCTCATATGCAGTGCATGGTCATTCCTTTGGATGCATAAAAAGAAAATAAAAGCCAAAAAAGAAATTGCATTCATTAATATGATATCCTTTGTGTCTCAATTTGGGAAGAAAAAGAGGAAACAGAGAGAATCATGAACAAGCGCTATAAATTTCCAGCCATCTACCATGTGGTAAAGAAGAAGCCGCACAAATGTACAGTTACTATACAAACCACTTTTCAAGTAAATGTGGGCTAAGAGGAACTTAATTCCTGTCTGTCTTGGAGTAGCAACTGTGGCAATTGTGTACCCTGTTAACCTCATACTGTAACTTATTCTAGCCTTTGTAGCCACTTCTGGAGCTATTATAAGAAAATAAACTATATATGTAAGGGTTTTAATCCACAGAAGTCAATAAAGTAGACGGTTCCATTTAAAATATTCAAAGGTAGTAAATAGATGAAACAATAATTTAAAAAAAAAGGAATGACACTGACTGCATGCATTTGGTACGAGAGCTCAACCAATTCTGGAAAAAATTAAAATAACGGTCCATCTCATAAAATAACCCATCATCCTCTGCTGTGCAGGGTTTTCTGCTGAAGGCGAACAGCAGCACCCATGTTTCAGCAGCGCAGGGTGTGAGGTGACCTTGTCCTTATCAGTAATTTGACTCAATTGTAAACATTAGACTACAGATTGAAGTGTCAAATCTGCAGCGGCGAGAAGGCGTAAAATGGAAACTGGGCCTCGTCCTCATCCACGAAGAAGCACTGAAAATAGGGCAGCTCATCTGGGAAGGGAGTGAAACAGTAAAGAACAGTATGTTTGTTCCCTTTTCTTTAGCATCTGGAGAGAAAAGTGCCTGCAATATGTGACAATTTGGTCTATACGTACCTTCCATAAGAAAGCTGTCTGATAGAGAAGGCTCCACTGTTGAAATGGAAACATAATGTTAGCTAAAATCTCAATACAGTGTTATATGACTGTAAATTGCAGCAGCTACATGGCACCTGTAACTTTCTCCTCCTTGTCGGCTTTCTTCTCGACAGTTTTTCCTGCAGCAGTTTTGAATGCAGTAAATAAAAAGTAAATAAAACCTACACACACACACATACACGCACATATATGTGTGTGTGAGACATATTTTGAAATTAATTGCTTCATAAATACCTTTCTTTGCAGACTCCTGTATCTCCTTGAGAACCCTGTCTTCTGTGAATGACAGCAAGACATAAAAAAGTCAAACACTGAAATGGTTTCTCTGCAGTGTTTCATTTTGATATTTTTTTCATAAACATTCTATTTGAATAATTAAAAAAAATAGGTTGCTTTTTTCTCAACAGTTTTCTTTAAAAAACAAAAAACAAAACCCAAAATGAAATATTTTGTGAATATATTGTGCCACATGCACTGTGGGATACAGTATAGTAAACCTTAAGAGGCTAAATCTTTTTGCATGAGAAATTGCCCGAAACACCCGAATATTTACAGAGTTGTAGATTAATTTCCACTAACTGAGTAATTAATTTAATAGTGGTTTGACTCTAGTTTGGTTATTTATAGCCTGTAATAGTGAGAATATGATTTATATTTTATGTTGGTTTCTCCACGTTGACTGCATACCTTTCTTTGCTGCAGTGGGCTTGATCTTTTCTTTTAAAACATGAGGCTCTATTTCACAAACATGAAGCAAACACAAATAGGGAAAAACATATACAAAAATTATATATATGAATACATTATTGCAGGGAAGAAAAAGGTGATGCCTTATAATAAGTGATTTTAAAGATAAAGTAAAGGTAAAGAGGCTCTTCCTTTTAAAGATGTAATCCAAGGGAAATTCACATTTTAGTTTCAGGATGTGTTACATGAATTACTTACAACTCTTATGAAAACACATGGCCAATAACCCCGGGGGAAAGAGTAAAATAAAGCACCCCTTCCTAATAAGGTACCATTTAAGACTTATAAGTCATAGTTTCATCATTATGGTGCTGATGCTTGATATACACATTCTCACTTCATTAGGTACACCGGTTCAACTGCTCTTTAAGGCAAATATCCAATCAACCAATTACAAAAACTTGGCTTTTTAAAATTTTTAAACAATTTTTAAAAAAGCTACACTGATTTAGAGCAAATTCTGTTTTTATAGCTTAACTACAAATATGAAATTAATTTATGACTTCTGACTTATAAATTCTTTATGTAAGGGGCCTTATTAGAAAGTGGCAGTGCATTCTCAAGGTTGTACTAAATACCAGCATGCATGTTTCACATACAAATTACTGTGAAAATGTTACGCTAAGCATCATTTGTTATACATTAACTCATAAACAAAAGATTGATAACAGATTGACATTTTTCTACTGTTATTAACTGTGAGATCATTTTCTTGCTGGCTGTAAAACTGCCTCTCATCTTTGGTAATTTTGAATTTTATCTTTAAACTCTTCATTCAGATGACCAGTTGACCATTTCACACCCAGCAGGAAAAGCTTCTCAACCATCAGCAGCAGCGTGTTTAACATTATTACTTATAAGCAAAATAGCTGTTTCCCCTCTGAGTAACCTAGTATCTACAGGCGCTTTCACACTGTAATCAGATTACCACTGCTGCACTGAAGCATTACATGTACCTTTCTTCACGTGGACTGGTTTGGTCTTTTCCCTCAAAATGGCTGTGCCATCAGGGACAAGAATGCAATTGATAAAACATACAGTTTGTGCATTTGTGGAAGTATTTCAGCATATTTAAGAGATCACAAAATCTTAAGTCCTTGAATGCTACTGCATAAATAAATGCTAGAACTTTGTACTGTACCCTTCTTTGCTGCAACAGGTTTGTACTTTTCTTTAGGAGTCTCCAGTTCTGCAAAAGGAAAACTTCTGTCAGACTTTAGCAATCAGCACACCAAATTTTACAGAAGAAGCCACAATTAGTTTACTTTCAAACAATACTTAGCGCAGCTCGAACCAATTTCTGCAGTGTGTAAGCTGCAGTTATTTTTTTTTTTACTACTGAGTTGGTCTATTCTGCACATTTTTATTTGTTTTTGTCCTCTCTTCAGATATGAAATGGGCATACGATGTTATTTTAATTATTCAAAACATTACTTTTCCATAGTAGAAACTTCTTTTCTCTGATTTGACCACATTTGATGCGTCTGGCTTTGTGCAGTGCTTTTTTCTAATGGGTCCAATTCAGATTTCCAGAAATCTAAGTTAATGGTAAAATATGAATTTTATAATCAGGTACCAGACTACTTTTCTTTCTTTATAGTTATTTATTTATTATATTATATTTTCTTAAATTATTCTATTTATTTATAAATGTAGACTGTACATAGTTGCACCGGTGGGACCTCAGAATCTGAATTTGTTCCTGTCATGAGAAGAATGACAATAAAGCTTTTTCAGTCCTTTGAATCAGTGCAATGTGTGCATATATGTCAATCCAACTAGTCACAAACTGCTTATCACAGGAGAGCTATATAAGCATAATCATAATGATAATAAGGAAGATATTAGAGCAAATCACAACTGTTGCCAACTACAACCGACAGATTTTATCTACTGAGGATTGACTCAAGAGAAGCACTTTTAATTATTTACTTTTTTGGTTTGACTTTTTCATCTGGTACTTTTGATTCTAAGTTTTGTGAGTAAAAAATCATACCTGAGTTACTTTGTTTTTGTCTACAATATTGTCATTACAAGTTACTTTGGAGTCGTTTTCTACTAACTACTGAATAATATACTAAATGATGACTACATAAACAAAAAGTATGTAGATGCAAATGGCAGTCTACCTTTTGTTTTTAGAAGTGATTTAATCTTGTCCTTCTTTGCTTCAGGCTCTGCTTTAGGAGCTAAATCAAAAGAAAAATGGGAATTTAAATTATTTTTAAAAAAACGAATTAAACACTATATGGTGCAGATGGCATGCCACCAAATAAATGATCTGTGAGGAAAAGGAATATGAATTGAAAGGTATAGAATGTTTAGCTTGTGACTATTTACAAGATTTAAATCCAACATATACCTTTCTTTTCAAGAGCTGGTTTCAATTTCTCCTTTGTAACCTCTGGTTCTGAGGAAAAAAATATGAAAGTGATTTAATTGTGTTAATTATAATTACTTTAATAAATAATAATGATGTATTATAACGGAATAACCTTTTTTGGCAGGGACCGGCTTGGCCTCCACTTCTAAAGAGGGAGAAAAAAAGAGGAAATATGAGAACGGTGATGACTGGCATCACGGGTGGCCAATCGCAAAACTAAATCAAAACAGCGTTTGAACTCAGTCTATTGATCAGCACACAATGAGGAATGCTGAATGCTGAAACATGAAAATGACCAACTTGAAAAGGACAAAGTTCAGTGGGAATATAATGAGAAAAATAAAAGACTTTATGATCATTTGAGCACTTTTAGTTGGGTCATTATCACGTGTCACTGAAGCATATCCTCAGCAGCTGCATGGCAGTGAATCAGTCGTAATGTGACTCGGCTAGAACATGACTGGTTTAGTATCAGCACAGTACTGCTTATAATGTATCTACAGCAAAACGACAAACGATGTTGCTATATACCTTTCTTCTTTTTAGCAGGTGATGGTTTTGCCTTGGTAACAGGTGCTAGAATAACACATGCTCCAATTAATTTAAATGGTATCTACAGAAAGGTTAGAAACCACTGAAATACTACTGTTGTATATATTGTATGGGTAGGAATAAAAAAATGAAAAAAAAAATGAAAGGATGCAAACCTTTTTTGTGAGTCACTGGCTCAGCCGCCTTCTTTTTAAGAACCTCGGGTTCTAAAGCAAATAAGAGCAACAACAAACACTCCAGGGTTTTGTAGAATTTGGCATAGGACAACAATCTGATTCCTATTGTTATGTCACAACTGATTATTCTAAACTACGATGCTGTGAAAAATTAAAAATCTGCAAACAGATCTACTGGTGATTAAAAAAACATGCATAGAAAATACAAAAACTTCACACACAGACAGATTATTAAAATTTACAATAGTATTTGACCAGTAAAATTTTCAGTCACTGTTTCTACCTTTTTTGGTTGGTTCTGGTTTGACTCTTTCTTTCAGTGTCACAGGCACTAGGATGGAGAAAATGTTCCCAGTATGAGTTTGGAAACATTCGGAAAATATGCAAAATTTATTGTTGTCGATAATAAGGGTGTGTGGTGGTGAACACACAAAATCAGCTGCTTAAACAAAGAGATGTACCTTTCTTCAGTGGCACCACCTTCACCTTCTCCTTTGTTAGAGTAACATTTTTATGTGGTACTTCTGCCTCTGTAAGAGATGAATGAGTAGGACAATCAAAAGCTTGATTACATTTTTAAACTATTTACAGCAAAGTTTAACAGGTTTGGTCTTAATTGGAGCTGGTTCTAAGCAAAGAAATTTTAGGTTCAGTGATACAGAAAATAAGAGACAATGAAACTCAACAATAACTGTTTCTTACCTCTCTTGGTTAGAACTGGCTTGAGCTTCTGTTTTGAAACCTCAGCTGATTTAAAACACAGAACATGATGTTCAGTATAAAAACCAAACCTATCATTTTATGAGAATTCTGATCTGACATCTATATCATATACTGTATGTACTTGTCTTTATAGACACAGCTCTGATAAATAAAACTGAATT